>CM061540.1:225076031-225328911 GCA_030864215.1 Capsicum pubescens | reverse complement strand
CAGACAAACAGACGGACGGACAGATAGACAGATGGACAGACGGACAGATGGACAGACGAACAGATGGACAGACGGACAGATGGACAGACGGACACATGTAGGATGATATCTTAATATATCTAGAAGTCTTTCTCGGTTCACATGTAGGATGATATCTTAATATATCTAATTAGATTATTACATCCCCACTCAATGATGTAGTTGTAATGTCCAAGTAGGTATAAGATTAGAGGTCGAGAGACGATCATACGATAAACCCTATGAATCAACAACCAAGATAAGAAATTTAACGAATGAAGTGCAATAGCATAGTATGATTGTTCGTAGTGCTTTAACCCTGGGGTTTAATCCATTGATTGTCTTAAGTCCTTACATTTAGTATCTATTTGCTTTACTTTTTGTTTATAAACTTTTCAAAACTCTTTTAGTTACATTACATCAATTTATTCTTAATAGTTTGACAGGAATTGAATAGTTGTTAAAACAAGTCTTTGAGGGATCGATATTCGACTTTCTTTAAGGCCACTATATTACTTAGTAGACCATGTACATTTGCATATACGCTTGGGTGCTATCAAGGATAACATGGATGGATCTAGTCTAACTAATGGGGCACAGTCCCGATCAAGGGTCACAACTTCTAGTTTTCCCCATGGAGTCCCTTTGGTTTCTAGTGACCCTATCTCTGAAGCTGATACTATTACCTGGTTACCTCAAGAAGAGGTTAACAATTCTATGTTTTGTCATCATAATATTCTATTGACGCAAATAATAACAACTCTACCATGCCAGTTCTATCATATTGGTACAGGCAGGCATGAGGTAAGATTTATAAATAGGCAAGGTAAGAGGGTCTCAGTTTTCTGAACAAAAGGAGAGGCTAATGGTATGGCGATAAATGGTCCAGAAAATAAAGAGTCTTGTGAGTCCTAAATCCTATTCTATGTCTTGTGTTCCCAACTTGGATTCTATTAGGAGGCAGGTATTTTAAGATTGGTAAATTTATATAGGGCACAAGGTTCCTAATCTTGGGCCAATGGGGCTCATTCTACATTATCCTATTTTCTTTATAAATTTTATGGTTGGTCGCATCATGGTTGTTGCAAGGGAGGAAGGAATCAATATTTTAGTTGTGGTCAGTTGGGTCTGGTGTAATGGGTATATCCCATAAGGGTTGCCACTTGGGCAAATAGAGTATTGACTACTACCTCTGGCTTCAATAGTGGTCGAGATTCTCTCAATGTTCTTACTATTCCTTAGGAGTCTTAGGCATCTTTTGATGTCAACACTAGTATGTTGAAAATTCCTTTCCATGTGGTGTGTATGGTTTACTTGGTTTGGGATTCCCTCTCTTTTGTGACCTCATTTATGGCTATGTATTTTGGTTTTGGTCCCGAGGTTATTTTGGACTATTTTTTTTCTATTTCTACCTCGGTAGGTGACTTTGCAATTGCCAAAAAAGTCTATGGGGGTGTGTGGCATCTGTTTGTAATAAAGAAGTCTTGGTGGATTCATTTTACTAGGATATGGTAGATTTCGATGTCATTTAAGAGATGGATTAGTTAAACTCGTGGTTTTGATTATTAGATTGCCAAACCTTGTAGGCTCCCTGGAGATTCAGTTTTGGAATGGGATAATGGTTTCGTTCCCTAGCTAATAAGGAAAAAGGTTATATTATATCTTAGAACTCAGAGGTTGATCTCCAATGGGTGTCTTTATTATTTGGTCCTGGTTAATGATTCTAACTCGGAAGGTCTTTCCTTACATGATGACCCTCATCCTTTCTTTCTAATGGGGAGGTTGGTTTGGAGTTGTTCTTGCTTAGGACATTTGCCCAAATTTCTATTCCTTCTTTATAGAATGGTTTCAGTGGAGTTAAAGGATCTTAAGGAGAAATTAAGGGATTTCATAGATAAAGGTCTCATCAGTCTTAATGTTTTCTTGTGTTGTGTTTTGTTCTTGCATGCATAAGAGGAATAATTTCCCCAAAAATAGATAGATTGTCAATGGGTGACTAAAAAATTTGGAGCATCCTCCTTGTGGGGTGGACCTTATATGTATATTCCATTCTATATGGACTATTTTGATAGTATTGCATGGTGACCTAGATGCTTGATATTGATTAATGGGAGCATGATAAGCTCGAGAATAGTAATGCAGGAGTTAGTGAGGTAAACTGGCAAGTTGGATGAATATAATAATTTGGGAAATACAGTTATGGAAGAGTTGTGCCACATAGTCTAGGAGTTCGGGTTTAATGAGGGAGGAGGGACTGAGGATCTAGCCATTCGATAGGTTAGATCATGGAGGTTGCACATGTCTTTGTCCATATCCTTCTACTTGATTGTTAACATGCAATTGATTATTAAATTCTTTAATTTAAATATGGGTTTTGGAAGAATTGAGGGTATTGACATGATTACTTATTTAATTGATTTTTTATGGATTATAATGCATTATTCATGCTGTATTTATGTTTATGAACATTATGGGATGCAGGGGAATGTTAAATGGATTTCGGGGTAGTATGAATTCCCCAATTACTTGGCTTTGGTCTTGGAAATTACATGCCCTCAAACTATTTGTGAAATTTTCCGTTGAATATAATTTTGTCGTATAGTTTGACTATTCTTATATCTTTGCATTGCATAAATGGGTTAAAGAACATAAATTTGTTTTGGTTGGATCTAAAAGATTTTTAAAGGCCTTGGTTGCCATATTTTGATTTTGAATAGTTTTGATTTAATTAGAAACCTTGGAGTCAATTTTGGCTCATAGTTTTTAGATGTCTATGGTGGGCACTAGGTAGCCTTGGGATAAAGGTTGGTGGTTAGTCTAGAATTTTCTTTTAGCAGTGGACTTCAAGGAAAGATCAGGTTGCATATTCTAGTGATACTCTTCTTGCTCGGTTAAGGGATTACTCTACTAATGTTGCATACATTCTTATACAACTTATGACTAAGGTTCATATTTTACATTTTCCTTGTTCCCTAGATATGAGCCTTGACCTTGTGTTATGTTACTCATTGTATGTGTGGTTGTGGTTCTTTTGGTGTCCAGTCTTAAGGACACCTCTTATTGTATGGTTTGGTTAGGGTATTTCATTATTATGGTCTAGGTGGTTTTTGTGAAGTACTTTATTCCTATAGTGCAATGTCTTGTCTCTGGTATCTTGACTTGGGAGGCATGGATGACTCTTGTAATTTGGTATCTTAAATTACTCTCCTTATGTTAGGATGGTAATGGTTTGGGAAGTATGGTGATATGTTGAAATAGGCAATATAGAAGCCCTTAAGTGAGGGATAGTTTAGGGTGACTATTAATAATTATGGTTTTTGAAAGTGACGTAAGGTTGTTGTCATGGGAAATGGTTAGGAAATGAGTACGTGGTGAAGCAAATCCTTGTGGAATTGATAGAGGGTGCTAGATATTTTGATGGATAGATCATACCGTAGGTATATAAATGGTAGGCTAGAATGTTAAGGTTGGTAGATATACCAATAAGTTATGTTGGGTACTCTATCATTAGAAATGCTCTGTTTGAAGCCTTGTATGGTAGGATGTGCAGTTCCAATATTGGGTGGTTTGAGTTTGGGGAAGTGGAGATGAATGTCCTAGATTTGTTTCACCAAGCCACGGAGAATTTGAATGTGATTCGAGATAGGCTTAAGGCTTCCCAAAGTTTCCAAAAGTTCTATATGAAAGTGAGACGAAGAGATTTAGAGTTTGAGGTTGTGGATAAGGTGTTTTGGAAGGTATCTCCTATGAAAGGAATGATGCGGTTTTGTAAAAAGGGGAAACTTAGTCCCTAGTATGTTGGATCATACTCGGTTTTAGAAAGGTTGGCAATGTTGCATATGAGTTGGATTTGCCTTCTAGTTTGAGCTCCATTCATTCGTTATTCCATGTTTCTATGTTGACGAAATGTATGGGTAATTCATCTCAAATTGAGCCTATCAAGGATATTGGTATTTCAAATTCTTTGTCTTATGAGGAGGTCATGGTTGAGATCTTCGATTGGCAGGTTTTTCATTTGTGGAAAAAGGATGTAGATTCAGTCAAGGTTCTTTTGATGAACCATAAGGTTAAAGAAGCTACTTGGTAAGAAAAAGAGGACATAAAGTCCAAGTATCCGCAATTGTTCCTCGTTTTAGAAATTAGTACGGAAGGTATGTGTTCTTTATCACATCTTTGTTTTCTAACTGTACTAAAGGAAGGAAAGATTTCCTTGCATCTTTGTTTTCTAACTTTGTTAAAGGTCGGAGTAATTGATGTTCGAGTTTTAAATCGTGCTTGTAAAACCTTGTTCTATCTTTCGAGGATGAATGATCGAAGCAGGGGAGAATTGAAACACCTTGGGTTTTGACCCTTAGAATTTTTTTTGAGTTTGAGCTTCTGGACATCATATGACTTGATGGTACTTGTCGTATGTTGTGGGTACAATTTAGGGGCTTTGGTAGTATATTACTCAATGTGGTTTTAGTTGGTTACTGTCCAAGATATGAATAGACAACATACGAGTCGTATGGAGATGGTACGAGTGAGGAAAGCCACTCGCATGTTAATCAGTGTGTCATGTTCTTGGCAGTCTACCTTGGGTATGGTTCTAAAGTACTTGTCATATGATTAGATACGAGTTAGGCCATAAACTTATATATTGGATACTTTTGGGGTCTAAGTTGCTGCCTAAGGTACGAGTGGTGGGTACCACTCATATGTTGTGAGTATGGTTTGGGTGGTGTGGTCGTACCCTTCTTCATACAATTTTTTTCTTATTAGCTGAGGACATTTTAAATATTTCCTACCCCAAAATCCTTAAGACCCACGTCCTATAACATTCATTTGTCCCTCATTATTCACTTGGAAAGATCAAACATATCTTAAACTCCCTCAAGAAAATTGGACTAGGATTCTTCAGAGGTGCTCATCTGAAGGCTCAAGAGTGAAGTTCTTTTCATGGATCCTTTTGAATAAGGCATGTTACTCTACCCTCATTGTTAGTTCAACTAAATTCATGTTTTAATGAATGGTTTTCATGGCATAATTGTGATAATATTTTAGGTTTTGCAATATATGTTGGGGATTTTGGTTGTTCTTGGTTAGATAATGTTTCCCCATGTTTTAACTTATAGTTTTTCATATTATGTCGTTGGTTTTAACACTGTGGAATGCGTGGTAATGGTAAATGGGTTTAGAGGTACTTTGGATTCCCCAAATTGCTTGATTTTTGTTTTGGAAACTATTTTCCCTCAACATGTTTAATAAAATGCCTATGAGAATGGTTTTGTCACATAGTTTTTTTATTGAAACTATTGCATTGCATAATATGTTGATGGAACTTAAATTAGTTTGGTTGGTTTTAATTGATATGGTGAGGCCTTAGTGACCATGGTTTTTGTTTAATTGGTAAGCATGTGGGGTACATGGGAATCCCCTAAGTGTTTGCTAATGATATTACTTGCAAGATATAGTCAGTATGATGATACCACTTCATAAAGCCTTGGTTAACAACTTCTAGAATTGGTTGGTTGGTTATGTGCTTATAGTTTTAATTTAGCAATAAAGGCGGCTTGTGATAGCTAATCGTGAAGGTGTGAATCCAATGGATGGATAATGGAAACTCTTATTTGTCGATATGAGTATTGGTCATTGTGACCATATACTTGTGGAGTATATGGGAATCCCTTAAGTTATACTTGCATATATGTAACATGGAGTGTGATGGGTACACGGGAAGCCCCGACCACTGTGATATCTCTAGTTATTGTGGCTACACGCACCGAGGCCCATTCAAGGGGTAACTTTAGACCCATATATCCCGTGGTTATATTTTGATGGTAAAGCCACACAAACCCAGATTAAGGTTTTAAATGTATGCTAAACCCGATTCCCTTTCCCTGCATGGATTATATATATATATATGTTTATATGTATGGATGTGATTGCATATGATTATTTACTTGGTTTTAAATATTGGCATTATTTTATCCTTACTCCTGAGTACATGCTAGCGTTAACCGACTAACCTGTCTTTAGGAGTTCTATCCCCACACGATGTCAGAATTGGCCATACTACTTCTCCTTCTCAGTGACTCGGACTTGGGGACAACTTTGTATTGGATTAAAGTGGTGAGCTTCCATACTTCAGAAGGTTCTATTTGATCTTATGGTCTTCTCTACATTCTTTTGTTATTTCTTAAACTTTGTTTTTTTTGCTATGGTCGGGGGCAAGTCCCGAGCTAATATTGTTTTTACTTTGTATAGAGCTTTGTGAGACTACTTTGGGTTAGTATGGGCAATGTCGGTATTGGTGTCAGTCTTGGCATTAGTATTGGTATTGGGGCTTACACTATTTGATTGTATTTGATTTATGATTGTTCCATCTTGTTATTATATAATATAAATTCATTCGACATATGGTGTAGGGAGGTTATGGTTGAGTAATGGGGGTGGTCTCTGGTCCCGGTTGGGCTTGAGGCACTCGACACGACTAGGCCATGGTTTGGGTTATGCCGGTCTTGGTGACCGTGTGCATGATGTCACAATTATATTTTGGGAGATGTACTAGTAATCTAAGGTTGTTTTTCTGGTTCGTGCGGCTAACACGCCATGGGGCCCTTTCACCAGGGAGAGCTAAAACCTTATAGCCCATGGGTGGGTTTAGAATAGCAGAGCTAACACAACCCAAGTTAAGGTTTTAAATTCATGCAAAACCCAGTTCCCTTTATCGGCATGGCACGCACACATATATATATATGATTTCATATGGTTATTTACTTTGGTTTTGAATATTGACATTATTTTATCTTTATTCCTGATTACATGATAGTGTTCATTGTGCTAACTGTCTTCGACCACTGTATCCCCACATGATGCAACAACCGGCCATACTACTCCTCCTGCACAGTGACTTGGATTTGAGGACAACTTTGTGTAAGATTGAAGTAGTGAGGTTCTATACTCTGGAAGGCTCTATTTTATGCTATGGACTTCTTTACATTAGTTTTTTTCATGGACTTTGGTTTTGGCTATGGTTGGGGGAATGTCCCTATCAGATGTTCCTTATTTTTGGTTAGAGGCTCTGGGTATTACTATGGGCATGGGTAGTGTCGATATTGGTGTTATCCTTGGTATTGGTATTGGAATTGGGGTTGACACCGGTTAGATATTTGGTTAGATATTTTATTGATTATGGTTATGGACTTAATTAAATGTCTTTTAATTATTTTTTCTTTATCTTGTTATATAATCAATATTCATCCAACATAGGGTACATGGTAGTTACGGTTGGGTATTGGGGGTGGTCTCTGGTTCCGGTCCACCTTGTGATGCCCGACATGACTAAACCTTAGTTAGGGTCATGTCAGATTGGTATTAGAGCCCTAGGTTCATGGTCAAATAGGAGTCCACAAAGCCGTGTTTAGTAGAGTCTTTTTTAAAGGTGTAGTGTCCACACTCATAAGGGAGCATTTATAAGGCATTTAGGAATGTTTCTATTTCTTGTGTTTTGTTTTCAAGTGGTAGAGTCTAAGGTCCTGAATTCTCCTCTAATTTTTATTTGTTCGCTTTTCAGATCATGCCTCCTCGATGATTTGAAGCTCACAGATACTCCTCTATCGTACTTGAGAACAATTTTGATGGGACCCATTCTATTTATGGGGTCCAGACTCGATCTTGGGGTGCAGTTCCTGATTTCCCTCCTAGAGTTCCACTGATTTCCTCTAATCTTTCTCAAGCCCCTCAGGCTGATATGACAATTGCTAACTTTTATCAGTCTAATCATATGTTGGCACTATTGGTAGCTTCTTAGGATGAGTGTGGTATTTTTGTTACTCCATCTGCTGAGGCCAAAAGGGTTGGCCAGTTATGAGGTGGAATACTCTAACTTTTACTTGTATTAATGGAGATGAGGAACTTCAAGGTTTTCTAGATTAGATAAAAAAGATATTTTATGTTATGTATGCCACAAATATAGAGGGCATGGAGTTTGCCACCTACCAGCCGAAAGATGTGCCGTAATAGTGGTATAAATAATACGATTAGTCAAGAGGTGACGATTCAAAGTCTTTCCTGTGGAAGGATTTTTCTAATGCTTTCCTAGATCGCTTCTTTTCTCAGGAGCTGAGGAAAGCAAAGACAGAAGAGTTTGTAAATCTGAAGCAAAGTAAGATGCCAATCAAGGATTATGCCTTAAAGTTTCACCAATTATCTCAGTATGCTTTGGAGTTAGTTTCTAGCATAAGGGATAGAATGGAAAAAATTTTCTTTTGGGTTATCCCGAGACTAGATCTTTGAGAGTAAGGCTACATTGTTTAACAAGGAAATAGATATCTCCAGGTTGGTTGTGTACATACAAGAGGTTGAAAGAGACAAGAAGAATCAAGTTGAGATAGTAGAAAAGTAGAGAAAGAAGTTTAGATTATATGAGAAGGGTGGTGGAAAATAACAAAGTGGTAGGGATGGTGGAAAGTGGCCTAAGAAGAAGTGGGAAATTCTACATATTACTCGATGGCTAGTGCTCCATACCTAAATCCATTGGTAATAGGCATTTCCATAGTGGTGAGAAATTTAGGGCACAGGGTGCCCAATCTCAGGCTAGTGGGGACCAATCAGCTCGATCATATCCTCCCTACAGGTCTTATGTTTGATTGCACTAGGGTTACTGTAAAGAAAGAAAGGATAAGAGCTTCTGCTGTGGTAAGCCAGGGCACATGATTAAGAACTATCCAGTGGCCAAGGTTTCTTGGGATCAAACAAGGTTTCAGTTGCCTTTCATCAGCTCCGACAACAAAGGGTGCACCATCTGGCTTTGAAATGGGTCAGAACTATCTCTATGCTCTCACTACTTGAGAGGAGTCTGAGGTATCACCTAATGTCGTGATTGGTATGTTGAAACTCTTTTCCCATGATGTATACATTTACTTGATCCAGGTCCACTCTCTATTATATGACTCTATTTGTGGTTGTGCATTTTAGATTTGGTCTTGAGTGTGCTTTGGACCCTTTTTCTGTTTCTACCTCGATGGGTGATTCTTTGGTTGATAGCAATGCCTATAGGGGTTTTGTGGTATCTGTGGGTGGTCGAGAGACTCTGGTGGATCTAATTGAATTAGATATAGTTGATTTCGATGCAATATTTGGGATGGATTGGTTACACTCATGCTATGTTTCTCTAGACTGTCGAAACCGTAAGGTTGTCTTTAAATTCCCTAATAAGATGGTTATCGAGTAAAAGAGTGGTTCCCTAACTCCTAAGGGGAAGTTTATATCATATCTTAGAGCCCGAATATTAATCTCCATGGGGTGTCTTATTATCTTGTTTGGGTTAAAGATTCTAACTCAGTGGGTCTTTTTTTGCATTCCATCTCAGTGGTGAATGAACTTCCTGAGATCTTCTCTACTGACCTTCTTGGTGTCCCTCCTGATAGAGAGATTGAGTTTCGGATTGATCTTGTTTAGGACACTCATCCTATTTCTATTCCCCCATATAGAATGGCTCCAGTGAGTTGAAGAAGCAACCCAAGGATCTTTTAGACAAGGGTTTAATCTATCCTAGTGTGTCCCTGTGGGGTGCACCGGTGTTATTCGTGGATAAGAAAGATGGTTCCCTTCGAATATGTATTGATTATCAATAGTTGAATAAGGTGACGATAAAGAATAAGTATTTTATTACTAGGATAGATTATTTGTTTGATTAGTTGCAGGGTGATAATTTTTTTTTAAGATTGATCTTTGATCCGGGTATCATCAGTTAAGGATTAGGGAGGTGGATAGACCTAAGATTTCTTTCCGTACACGATATGGGATTTTGAGTTTCTGGTTATGTCTTTTGGGTTAATTAATGCCCCGACAGCATTCAAGCATTTGCTAAATAAGATCTTCCATTATTTTCTAGATTTATTCATAATTGTGTTCATAGTTGATATTCTGGTGTAGTCTTAGAGTGAGGTGGATCATGCCAATGACCTCCACATTATATTGCAAACCCTAAAGAATCAATAGTTGTATGCCAAATTCTCAAAGTGTTAATTCTTATTAAATGCTATCACTTTTTTGGGTTATGTCATTTCTAGTGAAGGGATCATGGTGGATCAACAAAAAGTTGCATCGACGAAGAAGTGGCCTAGACCCAAGACTCCAACAAATATTTGGATCTTCATGGGTTTTGTTGGTTAATATATGCGGTTTGTGGAGAGTTTTTCAACTATAGCTTAACAGTTGACTAAGTTGACTCAGAAGAAGGTAAAGTTCTTGTGGTCTGATGTTTGTGCGGGTAGTTCCATAAAGCTGAAGGATAAGCTAACTTTAGCTCCAATTTTGACGTTGCCGTAAGGCACTAATGGATTTGTGGTCTACTGTGATACATCCCGTATGGGGCTTGGTTACGTTTTGATGTAGCATAGCAAGGTGATAGCTTATGCCTCTAGACAGTTGAAGGTGCACAAGAAGAATTATCTGACCCATGTCTTCGAATTATTAGTTGTGGTATTTGCGTTGAAAATCCGGCATAACTATTTGTATGGAGTGCATGTGGATAACTTTTCCGATCATCAGAACCTGCAATATGTGCTGACTCAGAAAGAGCTTAACCTTAGGCAAAGGATTTGACTTGAGCTTCTCAAGTACTATGACATGAGTCTTCACTACCATCCAGGTAAAGATAACATGGTTGTTGATGCTTTTAGCAGGTTATCCATGGTGAGTCTGGCTCATGTGTATAGGGAAACACGGGAGTTGGTGAAGGACATTCACCATTTGGCTAACCTTGGAGTTCATCTCTTAAACTTCGAGAATGGTGGTGTGTTTGTACAAGAGGTGGCACAGTCGTATCTTGGTGCTAAAATCAAATAGAAGAAGATGTTAGATCTTGTTTTTATAAGGATCAATGAGATATAGTTAGGTAGAAGGTGATGGCCTTCGATATTAGTAGTTATGGTACATTGCGGTACCAAGGAAGATTATGTGTTCTCGATGTTGATGGTTTATGAGAAAGGATCTTAACTGAGGCGCATGAGTTACACTATGTCATTTATACTGCTTTGATGAAAATGTATCAACACCTTTTGGAGATGTATTTGAAGAACAATATAAAGAGGGATATGACTAGTTTTGTGGATAAGTGCATGGTTTGCCAATAAGTGAAAGGTAAGAACACGAGACTCAGATGATTGTATCAAGAAATTAAGTTGCCAGAGTGGAAGTGGGAAGTAATCAACATGGATTTCGTTACCGATCTTCTTTGGTTTCAGAATTAATTTGATTCAATTTGGGTCATTGTGAATAGGATAACAAAGTATGCTCACTTTTTCCCAGTAAGAACTAACTTCTCGGTTTAGGACTATGCAAGGTTGTACCTCAAAGAGATTATAAAGTTGTATGGGTACCTATTTCTATCATCTTCTATTGTGGTCCGCAATATTAATCTCAATTTTAGCGGTTATTTATAAAAAGGTTGGGGACTAAGGTGAGTCTGATTACTGCTTTCCACGTGTAGTTAGATAGGAAAGAAGAAGGGACTATTCAGACATTAGACTCTTAATAAGTTTTTGTACACTAATAGCGATCACTTTATCATTAGAATTGCTCCATTTCAAGCCTTGTATGGTAGGAGTCGTAGGTCTTCGATAGGGTGGTTTGAGGTTTGTGAGGAAGATAGGTTCGGTCTGAATTTGGTTCACCAAGATTGGAGAAGGTGAAAGTGATATGGGATAGACTTATGGCTTCCCAAAGTTGCCAAAAGTCCTATATGAATGTAAGGAGAAAGAGCTTGGAGTATGAGGTTGAGGATAGGGTGTTCTTGCAGGTGTCTCCCATAAAGGGAGTGATGCAGTTTGTGAAGAAGGGGAAGCTTAGTCCCCAGTACGTTGGTTCTTACTTGGTTTTGAGAATGGTTGGTAATGTAGTGTATGAGTTGGAGTTGCCTTCTAGTCTGAGCTGCATCCACTAAGTATTCCATGTTTCTATGTTGAGGAAGTGTATGGGTGATCCGTCGTAAATTATGCCTAGCCAGTATATTGGTATTCAGATTTCTTCTCTTATGAGGTGAATTTTGGTAGAGATCTTGGATCCACAGGTTCGTCGGTTGCGTACAAGGACGTGGCATCGGTAAAATTCCTATGGAGGAACCACAAGGTGGAAGAGGCAACATGGGAAGCTGAAGAGGACATGAAGTCCAAGTATCTATTCTTGTTTCCTGCTTCAATAATTTATGTAAAAGGTATGTGTTGTTCCTAACATCTTTGTTTTCTAGAATAGTTAAAGGAAAGAGTAGAGGTGAGTAGAGTCCAAATCATGCTTGTACTGCCTTGTTCCATCATTCAAGGATGAATGATCCAAGTCGGGGAAAATTGAAACACCCTGGGGTTTGGCCCTTGGAAATTTCCTGAGCTTTGAGCTCACTAGTCTAATAATGATTCACCAAACGAGTTGTATGGTGTGGGTATGGGTCAGGTTACCCAACTCGTAAGGTGTCCTGTGAGTGATGGTTAGTTTTCTATTGTGGTTACGACTTGGTGGGTACGGGTCATATAATTTGGTGATAGGTCGTTGGGTTGATCCTTCACTTAATCTGAAACATAGTGACTTGACTTGGCTTTGAGTATGAGTGACTCACTAAGATCCATAAGGATAGGGTACATGATATAGTGGAGTCGTACGTTGTCCAATATCGATCCCTTTGGTTTCTTTCTTGGGTGCGATTAGACCATACGATTCATATGGTTTGGTCATGAGTTTTGGCAATGGAGTCATATGGTGGACAGTATGGGGATGTCCAACTTTCTGTTCTTGTTTTGACTGGATGGTACTAGTCATATGATGTGGTGATGAGTTGGACGGCCAAATCGGTCCCACCTGCGAGATTTTTATTGTTTATGTTGGGGGTATTCTGGACATTTCCCCTCTTAACTCCATTTGACCATGCGACATAAAACACCTTTTAGGATTTCGTTAACCTATTAATCTAAATCAAACACTCATAAAAATCTCTCTCAACTCCTGGTTCAAGAAAAGGCTAGGGTTCCATCAAGCTACTCAATTAGGGGCTTTCGTGAGAGAATCTCTCCATCTTACTTGGTTTCTAAGACATGTTACTCCTCCCTCATTCTTATTTCAATTAAAAACATGTTATAATGAATGGTTTTCATGGTATTATTGTGGTATTGTTTTTGTTGTGAAATAAATGTTTGGGGTTTTTGTTGTTCTAGATTGGATAATGTTTTCCCATGTATTCTTATGGCTTTTCATTTTATAATTATGGTTTGAAATGTGGTTTAATGGGAATGGTCAATTGATACTTGGTTTGGCGTTTGGAAATGATGTGCCCTTTACATGTTTGTTAAAATGCAAATGAGAATACTTTTGTCACATAGTTTGAATATTATTGAAACCTTTGCATTCTATAAAAAGGTAATGGAACCTAAATTTGTTTGGATGGTTTTAAATACTTTGGAAAGGAGTTGTCGTCCATGGAAATGGTTTAATTGGAAACCTTGGAGTCAAATTAGTTTAATGGCTTTGGTATGGCATAAATGGATAGACTTGCAAGCTCTAATTTTGGTATGACGATACCAATGATTAATGCCTAATTAAATAGACTTTGTGGTAAATGGTTAGTTAAGTGTGATTGGTTTTAATATGGGATTAAAGGGGTTCGTGTAAGCAAATTCGTGGAAGGTGGAGGTCCCAGGGGGACCAAAACCGGAAACTCATGTTTGTCGATGTGAGGTTTGGTTTTGGTAACCGTGTGCATGATGTCACACTTATATTTTGGGAGATGTACTAGTCATCTCAAGTTTTTTCTCTGGTTCGTGTGGCTAACATGCTCCGAGGACCTTTCAGCAGGGGGAGGTAAATCCAAATATCCCATGGGTGGGTTTAGGATGGCAGAGCTAACACCACCCAGGTTAAAGTTTTAAATGCATGCTAAACCCGGTTCCCTTTCCTGGCATGGAATATCTCTCTCTCTCTATATATATAAATATATAAATGTATATAATTGCATAAGGTTATTCACTTTGGTTTTGAATAATGGAATTATTTATCCATATTCCTGAGTACATGCTAGCATTCATTCTGCCAACCATCTTTAGGCGCTGTATCCCCTCGCAATGCAGGAACCGGTCATACTCCTCCTCCTGCTCAGTGATTTGGGGGACACTTTGTGTCAGACTGAAGTGGTAAGCTTCTATACATCGGAAGGCTCCATTTCATGCCATGAACTTCTTTACATTATTTTTGTTTCTTGGACTTTGGTTTTGGCTATGGTTGGGGGCATGTCCTGACCGAATGTTCTTTGATTTTGGTTACAGTCTTTATGGGACTAATAAGGGGCGGTGTTGGTATTAGTGTCAGTCTTTATATTGGTAATGGCATTGGGGTTGACACCTGATGGGTATTTGGTTGATTATGGTTATGGACTTTATTAAATGTCTATCAATTATTTTTGCTTAATCTTGTTATATGTTCGAAATTCATCCGACAGAGGGTATGGGGCGGTAACGGTTGGGTATCGAGGGCGGTCTCCGCTCCCTATTGAACATGAGATGCACGACAGGACTAGGCCCTAGTTTGTATCGTGTCAATATGAGACAAACTACCCATGCACAATGTGCTAAGAACATCAGCAACCACATTAGCTTTACCTGGATGGGAATGAAGACTCATGTCATAGTACTTGTGAAACTCAAGACATCCTTTTTGCTTAAGATTCAACTTCTTTTGAGTGAACACATACTGCAAGCCTTTATGGTCTAAATAGATATCAACATGAATTCCATACAAGTAATAATGCAAAATATTCAAAGCAAACACAATAGATGACAACTCTAAATCATAAGTTGTGTAATCCCTTTCATGAACTTTTAGATGCCTAGAAGCATAGGCCACAACCTTACCATGGTGCATTATGGAACAACCTAGTCCTACACGGGACACATCACAGTAAATAACAAATCCATCAGTACCTAAAGTATGGTTAAAATTTGAGCAGAAGTCAACTTATCCTTCAACTTCTCAAAGCTACCCTCACAAGCATCGGACCACAAAAACTTCACCTTTTTCTGAGTCAACTTAGTGAAAGGAGTAGCAGTAGATTAAAAACATTCCACAAATATCCTATAATACCAGCTAAAACCAAGACGCTCTAAATCTCGATTAGATCCATGGGTCTAGGCCACTTCTCTACCGCCACAACCTTCTGTGGATCTACCATGATCCCCTTACTGGACACAACTTGACCCAAAAAGGTCACAACATTCAACCAAAACTCACACTTTAAAAATTTAGCACACAATTTTTGATACTTAAGAGTCTACAACACTATACGAAGGTGATTGACTTGATCCTCCTAACTCTTAGAATATACAAAGATGTCATCTATAAATACACAATAACAAACAAATCAAAGAACTATATGAATACCTAGTTCATCAAGTCAATAAATGTGGCCATAGCATTAGTCAACCCAAATGACATCACCAGAAAATCATAATGACTATATCGAGTTTGAAAGGCAGTCTTAGGGATATTCGCCTCCCTAATCTTCAAATGATGATAGCCATACCGAAGATCAATCTTATAACAATACCTAGCACTCTGAAGCTGGACAAAGAGATCATCTATCCTAGGAAGAGCATACTTATTCCTCACTATCACCTTATTCAGTTGCCGATAATCCAATTACACTCGAAGGTAACCTTTTTCCTTATGTACGAAGTGGACAGGAGCACCCCACAAAGCAATACTAGGATGGATGAAAAACTTATCAAGAAGATCCTTTAACTCCACCTTAAGTTCTTACAACACAACTAGAGCAATTCTGTAAGGTGGAATAAATATAGGATGGTTATCTGGTAGAAGATCAATCACAAAGTCTATTTCCCTATCAGGAGGAATATCATGGAGATCATCGGGAAACACTTCAGGAAATTCATTTACAACAGGGACATATTATTGAGAGGGAGCCTTAGAGCTAGAATCTCTAACCAGAACTAGATAGTATAGACTCCGCTTGGAAATAAATTTCCAAGATCAAAGATACTAAAGAAACATTACCTTAAGAACTAAGGAACTTCCATCTTATTCCATTACCGGTTTATTAGGGAATTGGAACGGACCTTAAGGGTTTGACAATCTATAGAAGCACAGCATGAATACAACCAATCCTTCCCTAAGATCACTTCAAAATCAACCATATCCAATTCAATCAGATCCTCCAATGTCTCCCTATCACCAATAGATACAACACAACCCCCATAGACCCTTCTAGCCACAACAAAATTACCTTCTGGGGTAGACACATAGAAAGGATCAAGAATACTCTCAAGAAAAAAACTAAAATAAACTGCACATAAGGGGTCACATAGGAAAGGGTTGACCCCTAATCAAGCAGATAATATACATCATGAGAGAAAAGTGATAACTTACCAATAACAACATTAGGAGATGACTCAAATACCTGATGAGTGGCTAGAGCATAAAGACGGTTCCAATCTATGTCGATACTAGAAGTAGTACCGTTTGGCGCAATTGCTAAAAAAGTAGAAACTAGATCCTTATTATCTCTAATAGCGACACTTGCTGCCAGATAATTCCTCTGAAAATTACCAGGATGGCCACATCTAAAACATTTATTTCTCCCATCATCACAAAACCCAAAGTGCAACAGCCAATAAAATCTACAAAGAGGATATGATAGAGCTGATTGAGCTTACTAGCATGGATCTGGGTACCCTAGGTTATAAAACCATTGTCAGCCTAAAAGAGACGATTTCTAGATAATTTTGGATACGGAACACTAGACATAGAATAGGAACCAGAATTTCCCTAAGCCTCCTTTTTGCTCCACTGCCTACCATCTCTACCACTATTTTGCTGGCCTCCACCGTGCTCTTAATTTATGAATTTCTTACTATGCCTCTCTCCCATTTTCTACCTTTTTCTTCTTTTTATCTTCAACCTGCTGCATATACACCACCAGCCTAGAGATATCCACATCATGGTTAAATATCACTACCGTACACTCTAGCACCAAGTCCTGCGACAAACTCTATGAAAACTTCCTCATTCATGCCCTTATGCTAGATACCAATTTCGGAGCATAGCGAGACAACTGATGAAATATCAAGGCATATTCCTTTATAGTGATCCTTCCTTACTTCAAGTTCACAAACTCCTTGGCTTTAGCCTCTCTCAACTCCGAGGAAAGAAATAATCAAGAAAACACCAGAAAAATCCTCCCACATAGCCTTCTTAACATCATCACCCCTCAAATGCTCCCACTCCTCATTCCACATGTATGTCACATCTTTTAACTGATATGCGAGAAATTCCACACCCTCCACAACAATAGCATGCATTACCCTAAATATCTTTTTTATTTCATCAACAAACCCGTAAGGATCCTTCTTAACCTTTGAGCTTGTAAATATTAGGAGATTTAACCGCATAAAATGGACAACTCTAGTGACCTCAGAAGATAGAGAAACATTACCTACATGGTCAGGATGATGAGTCTGAGAAGTCACAAACTGAGCCAGCATATGAATAGATCAATGGAATTTGGCATTAGAAATGTCTCCTTGAGGCAGTAGGGCATGAACATCATCAACTCGAGAAGCCTAGGAGAACTGGTAGGGACTGGCAGAATTCCAGGTGGATAGTCAGGAGTAGGGGCCCTAGACCGGATTTGTACTCCATAAGTAGAATATGTTCCATCCACATTATCCTCACGTGGGAAAAAAGAGTTTCCACGAGCATCAGATCTTCAGGAAGGCATGATCTAAAATGTAAACAAATGGAATTAGGGAGAATTCAATACCTTAGAATCTATAGACTAAAATAAATAGATCACAAGAAAGGAAAACATTTCTAAATTCCCTATAGCCTCTCTCTTATAATTGTGGTACATCTACACATACGTAAAAGAGACTCTACTTGACATAGATTTGTGGACACCCAATGACCATGAACATATCCTCTGATACCATCTTTGTCATGGCCCAAACAAGGGCCTCGTTGCGATGGGTATGTCAAGTCAACAGAAAAATTCTTTGTACCCTAGTTAATCGGGACACAATACAATAAGCAACAAAAGAATTTCGAACATATAATAAGATAGAGTTGAGTTCTAAACATATAAGAAGGTAGGCCACCCAAATAATACATAAAGAAATATAAGAATTTTAACATCCTTACCAATAACAGTAATCTACAAAGCCTCTAAAATAAAAGAATAACCTAAGTCGGGATATGCCCCCGACCATAGCCAAAAAGATTCTAAAACAAAATAAAATAAGAACATGAAATGAGGGTCTTTTGAAGTTAAGAATCTCACTACTTCAAGATTACTCACGATCGATGCAGGATTCACCTAATCACTTCGTAGGAAAAGCATAAGTGTCTTTGTTCCCTGCATTTTATGGGATACACCATCTAAAGATGTTTATTGGCGTGAGCGCCAACATGTAACTCAGGATAGGGATAAAATAATGCTAATTAAAAATCCAGTACAAACTCAATGTCCATGTTCACAAATATGCCAACATACATATATATAAGATGCTGGGATAAGGAACAAGGTTTAGTATGAGATTTAAAATCTTTAACCTGGATTATGTAGTTTTAACCGTCCTAAGGAAACTCGTAGGCTATATGGGTCCATCACCCCCTGTTGAAAGGGTCCTAGTGCGTGTTAGCAGCATGAACCAGGGAAATACAAGGATGAGCAATGGAATACCTCGACCCCAGCTAATCCAAAATATATATATAAGTGTAAACCATGCACACGGTCATAAAGACCCCTACGTCGACAAATTTGGTTTCAAGTATCGGTTCCCTTGGGACCTTCATCTTCTACGGCAAGCTACACAACCCCCTTTAAGACTAATTAAAACAAGTATCACATAACCCATCCATTTAACCAAGGAATTATTTGTTTAGGAATCAACCACCAGTATCGTCATACCATTACCCTTGCAAGCTTATAATTATGCCATACCAATTCAAAAAATATATATATAAAAGTGTGAACCATGCACATAGTCATAAAGACCCCTACGACGGAAAATATGGTTTCCAGTATCGGCCCTCTAGGGACCTCTATCTTTTACGGTGAGCTAGACAACCCCCTTTGAGACCAATTAAAATAAGTTTCACGTAACCCATCCATTTAACCAAGGACTTATATTTTTAGGAATCAACCACCTTTATCATCATACCATTACCTTGCAAGCTTATAATTATTCCATTCCAATTCCATCAACCTAGGGTAATACCACGACCTCCTTTGTTCATTAAATCCAATTGGAAAATGACACGACCTCTTTTGTTTATTAAATTAATTTTAAAATAAAAAATATGACCAACACGACCTTCAAAACCCTTGTTATCCATTTAATCATTTATACAATACAATAGTTAATCGAAGTAAACCAAATTATGTGATTAATAATATTTCAAATCCAATTATGCAAGTGGGTTGAGGTAGCATAATTTTCAAAAACAAATTCCATACAAAAATAATTAATTTTGGGGAATACCTCGACCCCCATTCCATTCACCATACCCATACACCCCAATGAGTTTCAAAATACATAATTAAAACATGAACATTTGCATCAAAACCATGGGAATTTAAATCAATTAACAATTCTTCCAAAACCCTCAACCCAAATCAAAATCCAAATTCAAATCCACATGAATGACCATGTAAACACATGGTTTAAGTAAAAAAAGATTAAGGGAAGAGGTACATATTTGAAAGTATAACAATTACTGAGAGAAATCACCACTTGGAAGCTCTAAATGATCAACCTTGACAAACCTAGCTTGTTCTTGACATATGGAATTTAGAGAGTTTAAGAGTGTATTTGATTAATGTCTTATTGATGATAATTGGGCACCAAAAGGGTTTTAAGGTCGTTGGTCACAATTGGGGAAATGGGGAAATATCCAAAGTACCTTTAATGAAACACTAGAGATTTTTTTCCAGTCATTATGGGTCACCTTACGACTCATAACGACAGACTATGAGTAATCCCCTAGAATCGTATTCTATGTAGTTTCCCAAGGCATCCCCATTGTTGACCCTATGAGCCATACCATGAGTCCTACCATACGACTCATACACAGACCTTACAACTCATACAGTCCTAGCCATAACCACAACTGTGACATTGGGCACCTACACTAGTTTGACCATAGAAAGAACCTTATGACTCATAAAGAGTCATTATGACTCGTGACATCCTAGTCATAGTAACAATAGAAACACAAAAACCCTCACTGGTCACCCTACTACTCGAGCCCTATGACCCATAAAGAGACCTTACAAATTATTGGGTGAGCCATAGTCTAAACAGTGAGCTCCAAACTCAAGAATTTTTCTGAGACAAAAATCTGGGGTGTTACAAAAATGGTATCCCTAATATTATGGGCAACTAAAAATTAACCTCACAATCCAAGAAAACAATGTCGGCCAGAAGGATGAAGTTGTCCACCTTGACCGAAACATCAAATAATAAGCCCACAGGCTTCTTAACTATATGATTCACCATCAATAACTACATCATCACTAGTTTTGGGTGTCTCAAGCCCAATTGTTTGAAAACTGCAAGTGACATCAAGTTAATGCTAGCACCCAAGTCACACAAACCCTTGGTAAATCTTGATGACCCAATAGTATAAGGAATAATGAAAGCTCTGGGATCATATTTTTTTTGCACTGGAGTTCGAGATACAATCATCACTAAACTCTACAAAAATTTTGCATAGCCAAACATCTGCTCCAGTGCTTCTATAAGTGGAATATTAACAAATAATTCCTTTAAAATTGACATGAATTTTTGATATTTATTCTCTTTTAATTTCTTTTTCAAGCTTTGTGAAAAGATTAGTGAGGTCGTGGAATAGGTTTCAACACTAATGTGACCTCCTTATGCAGAATAGATAAACAATCGAAATAGAAGTCCTATGCTCACTTTCTCAAATTTGCTTTCCATGGTGACTCATCAGATTATAGTGTGGAACTAAGCTTTGTCAATATCAGTAGGGGTCGTCTTACCTAATAGAGTCAACCCAATATGGACAAGCTAGCCCAAAGATTTACGTAGTTTTTGTGTGCTTGCTTACGCACCGGCATAGCAGAATTTGAATTCGCTAACTCAAATGTGTGGCTCTTGGCTTCATAAACATATCTATGTTCTTTCTCCTATCCTTAAGCATTATCAACTCATTTCTCTACATCTATCAATTTTTGCAATGTCTCTCCATTAGTTACCAATATCTTAACTTCAGTGTCGGGTGCATCATCAACATCCACAGTATCATTACTTTTTTCCTTAACGACATCATAGATGAATCAATAGTAACCTTACAACTCAAAATAGTTATATCTTTGCAATGACTGTTATTTTTCAAATTTTAGATGTTATTGCTTGGAATACTGACTGGTTGATATTTATTCAATGTAGCCAACACCTACCCAAACTATGGTCACACTGATTGTGGTATCATGTGATGCTACTTAATAGCTCAATCCTTATATGTTTGCTTTAATATTCTTAAGGCATCTCTCCTGGCTCTTTAAACTCTTTACAAGATTGTAAAGCAATGCTTTCATTCTTGGGTCAACATTATGATTCTTCGGTAGAACATATAGAACACTCCTCTTTGTAATGATCTTTTCTCCCCAGTCACCATTATGCTCTCTACTCTTCTCCCTATACCTGTCTTCATAGTAGTTTCAACCTTGATTTTATTACCTTGAGTTCCAAATGTATTGATTAAACCCTTGTCCCTTGGCTTAGAAACCTGCTATTTCCCTATCCAAGTACTTCAATTCCTCCTTTGAATAAGACTCGCTATGTCTAGATTGTTGACTTGAGGCTCCTACTGCATTCACTTTTTCTACTTTAAAAGATGCAAATTGCTTATTAATCTACCCAATGTCAGTCCTTAATTGTGCTACCTCTTAAACCACCATCTTATCCAGGTCTCTCTTCTCAATGGAGCACTCATAGTATAAGTACCGACAACCTATTTGCCTTTTGAGTATGCCACCCTAGGTTGGTTTTAGTGATCCGTCTATGATTTCTATAGCCTACTCCCAACGAAGACTCGTGAAATCTCTACTAGTAATCATATTAGTCACAACCTTGGTATTGGTATTTAGGGCTCTATAGAATATCTCTAACAAATACCTCCCTAAAATTTGGTGATTAGGAACATTCATAAACATCTTATTAAACCTCAACCATGTCTCATAAAATGCCTCTAATGCAACTGTCTAAAATTATAAATCTCATCCTTCTACTATAATATTCTAGAAGGTGGGACAATATGGTACAAAAATTATATCCTCAACTCTTTCCAAGTGGTAATAGATCCATAAGGTAGCTCTCCTAACCATAACATTGCTTTCCCTATATGAGAGAATGGGAACAACCTGAGTCATAGAGCTTCTTGACTTACCCCTGGAAGATTATATGAAGTACAAATCCCAATAAAGTTCATAATGTGTGTGTTGGCATCATCAGAAGGCAAACCAACATACATCATAATGGCAAATTTTATTCCTTAGGGTAACTCTGAGGAATGATAACACCTAATTTAATAGGTTTAATATATCCTAGATCTTCTATTGAATCATTGTAAATTGACAAATATTGATGAATAGGAGGTGGTTGAAATCTAATTCTTCTAGATTTATCTTTATCGAGTGTTGCTTTCTAATCTTCCTTCTCCTATCTAGTCCTTTCTTCAGCATGTTAGGCAAATACAAACCTCATATTTTTTGGGTATTAATCGGGCAGTAGTTTGCTCGATAGTTCATTTAATACCATGCAAAAGTGAATAATTCAATGTTATTGGGTCATTATGATGCCCTTCATGCTGAGCTCCATGCTTATATTCTTCTTCTTTTTCTATCTTACAATTTAGTCGTAAGGTCTGTACAACTCAGGATCAAATAAAATCTGGGGATTTCCTTGACTCTGGGCATACTCCAGCATATACCCTGGAAATAGTAGAAAACCAGAAACCAAAAAACTCAATAAATCAATTCGTACCCTATTCTAAGGAAACAACACCGAAATTATTATCTCTCAAATTACACCTCAAAGAAAGTATAAAGCAATCGCTTTTCAAGTAACAAAACCACAAGGTTGGAGTGAATACCATGAGAAATAATTCAAAAATCTATGATGAGTTTGTTGTTGTAATTAGAAAGTGCAGAAAGAAAAATAGGATTTTATTTACGTAAGAGTAATAGTAACATGCTGTAGACAATTAGGGTTGTTATTAATATGAGATAATCACTAGGATCGTATTCCCCTTACTTTGTAACTCTGCAAACTTATCATGCTTATCAGACTACCTCGATGCCTTACATGAAAAATCTAACAAGATGTGTATCACCAAGCCATCTCTCAACCTAAGTTTAGGTGAATTTCACTCATATTCTCTCGGTCTTAGAGTGTCGCATTACTAACCTTTGCTTATGATCTCAGCTAAAGAATCTTATTTAGATCTCAAGTTAATTAGATGAAGGTTGGTAGCTTCAAATAATGATTGTGATTTCATTTTCCTAATTTCTACCTCTCTCTCGAGCAAGTAGCAAATACAGGTGAGTTCCTAATATTTACAACCGTCAAGAAAGCAATCAAAATGAAAGAAATCCCAATACATGTAAGAACACCTATTTATATAGACTTTGCACTTCCTTTGCTTTGTTAATCCATTAGGGTTCCCACAACCTTAGTTATGGGGTTCAACTTCTCATGATTGTAAGAACACACATAGAATTCATAGATTAAAGCATATGTGTGAACTTATGAAGAATAATAACAAAAACATAAATCTCAAATTAATGTCAAACCCTTAAAACCAAGAATAATAATTCTTGGATAAATAATGTAACTCAAAATTCAAAACAATGTAAAAAGTGTATCAAGTGCATAACTGATAACAAAACATCCAATGGATATTTATAGATACTTTAAAAAACCTAACCCAAACAAAGTAGGAAACTTGAGTCTGCTGCAACCCACGACCCTACATATGGGTTGTAGGTCATACCTACGAGCGCAAATAGGCTAATGGAAATCAGAGGAATCTTTAGGCTATAGATCACCTACCTCTGAAGGCATCCTATGGACCATAGGTAGTACCTATGCCTCATAAGTTGGGATCATACGAATTAGAGAAAATAATCAACTTAAAGAACTTTAGACCTTCTGATAACACCCAAACTACCCTTCCTTAGAAGGATAAAGAAGTCGTTGTCAAATATAGTAATCCAACTAGGTTGGGTCGATCCTACAGGGAATAGGTTGGAAATCCTTCACAAACTTATGGAAATTACCAGAAAGTGCTGAAAAGTAAAAAAGGGGGATTTGCTAAAATAGGAAAAGGAGAAAAATTAGTTGTTGTTGGCTGAAAACAATCTAAGATGAACACTAGCCTTTTGTTCCACCTATCTTCTCAACTCAGTAGACTTATCGTGCATTATTGAACTATTCCAATTCCCTTGCATGCAGGATCTGATAAGTTATGTACCATCGAACGTCTTTTGGACTAGTTAACGAATTTCACCTTTTACCTTTTATGTCTCAGGATGTCGCCTTACTAACCCTTATCCTGGATCCCAGTTAACTGTTACCTTTTGAGTCTCAAGTTATTATATGATAGATAACGATCTTACGTATATAATACCTATTAGTCTGTATCGACAGTTAATCTTCAAATTAATATTGTGATCTTCTTTTCCTAGTCAATACTCCTCTTTTGGAGTACGTAGCAAAACTCTTTGCGGTATCTTTACATTGGACACTGATAAAAAATCAATAAGAATGAAGAAAACCCAATACTTTTAAGAATATTTATCTAGAACGACTTGGCCCTTCCTTTACTTCGTTGATTCACTGAGATTCCCACAACCCCAGCTAAGAAAATTAGCCACTCATAGTTATGGGATCAATCATGGAATCCACAGACAAAATTACAGAATCAATCTCACAATGATGAATTAATAAATCCTAAAGTCTTAAATTGAACAACAAACCAAGAACAACAAAATGTTTGTGAAGTTTTCCCCAAAGGGCCACTTTTTGAGTAAATCAATATATGAATGTCGATAATGAATAAAAAGCCTAAAATGTATTTATAGATTAAAAGAAACCCTTGAAATCAAATCCTAATTAATATGGGAAAACTTAACTAATCTTACCTAATAATACTTAAAATCATATAGGAGTGTAATTAGGATACATGGAAACCCTAGAAAACAATCTCGAAATGATCCAAAAAGTTGAGGTTGGTGTATGTCCACATGCAGTTTGATAGTGGATATATGTACCACATGTGGTCCATAGTAGACCAAGGTAAGTGCTAGAAAAATTTCCTGCCTATTCATTCTCGGGATTTTGGACTTCTGGTACTTACCTTACCCATATGTGGTCCCCTTGTGCCACTTGCGGTCTACAAATAGACATAGGTAAATGACAAAGTCCCACCATCAGATAGACAATTGAATTAGATTTCCATTTATAACAATTTCACATTAATATGATATCGAAGTGAAATGTTATGGCCAAATTACTAAAGCATTATCAGAGCGGCCAATGACCATGACCACTTCCTTCTTGTTGCTTCTGAGCCTCTGGACTTTGACTTCTGATATGTACTTAGGTTACCTATATGCGATAAGTTCCATATATGCCCAAAAATTTCCAAGTAAGTGGCCAAAAACATCCCCTTTCATCTTTTTCTTGAATTTAGCATCTAAAACCTAATTTCCTGCAAAACTCTCTAAAAACACGTTAAATCCAACAAAATAGCCTTAAGTACAAGCATATTCTCCAAGATTAAGCATCATAAGTGCTACATTTCTATATCATATCAACACCCTCAACTTAGAATATTGCATGTCCCTAGACAACAAAACATAACAAAACATACGATGATGCTTAACACAGAGAAACCTAAGATACCCGTGGCAATCAATCATCAAATTTAGTTCAAGATCATTACTCTCTCTAAGTTTAATATTTTAAAACCAATTGTGTGTATACATGAAGCATAAAAATATGACACAAAAGAATCAAGCTATGTCATTAAATAGAAACAAACAATCATGCATATGTACAAGCTACACTACCAAAATAAGTAAGCGGCTAGCAATAGACCCCATGAACCCTTATATCAAAGAAGTCCCTATCACTCATATAAAATCACGCATGTCAATGCTGGGATGGTCAAGAGACACTCACATTCACAAGGGAAGTTCTAATCACTGTGCATCAAATACCATAGGCTTTCTCTTATTTTCTTTACCTTAGTTTTCAAACAATCAAGTTAGGATCACTATAGAATTTTATTTGGCTTGTAATGTAGACTTTGGGGGATGGTATGGTACATATGGATAGATCAAATGACTAGGACTCCTCGACACTACACTAACTTTGGGATCCATATTTTAAGCAATTTCTTTTTATTCTACCCTTTTTCTCTCTTTTATTCTTTTATGCATATTCAAGTCTGGTGTGGTTTCTTTATTCTTTTTTTTTCACAATTTTTTCAAAATTTTACTTTTTCATCTTTTTCTGTCACACCCAGCCCTACTTTTTTTATTTTTTTATTTTTTTATTTTTCCCTTCTTCATACCCACTTTAAATCACGCACCCCTATAATTGCCACCCCCATCTTAGGTGATTTGCCTGCGTTGAGGTGCACGATGTCCATGGAGGATTAAAGCCAAAGCAGGTTCATTGTAACACAAATAGGAAGGTGAATAGTAAAAACAAAGAAATAGTCTATAAGGCTTAAAATAGGGATCAATCAATATTACTTCACAATGAGAAGGTCATTTAGGCTAAAAGAGGACTACAATAAAAATGGCCTATGATCATTTCTAAACAAATTATCCTAAGACCTAGGAAAGACCAATCAGACAAGTTCTGTATGTAACACATAAAGGGAACTAAGTAGAATCTCACACACACATGGCATAAAGTCAAATGACAAGCTACTACCTATCTGGTTCATGCAATTATTAGTAATGATTATCATGTTCCTAATTCTAAAGCTATAACAAGATTCAAAATAGTCTCATATATATACATGTGCACGGTCCAACGGGTTGCCATCAACAAAAATATGTTAACTACCCTAGATACTCTTTTTTATCCTATCTAAACACAAGACATCACAAAAAAAACATAATATGCCTAATCATGCTGGCTCTACAAGGAACAAAACTCTAGGAAAGAGAAACATGACAACAAAAACCTTAAGAGGACATCAAGACCCACAAGCACCCCCACCTTCAACTTAAAATTATTCATTATCCCTAATGCATCAAATTTCTATAAAACAAGACAGTTAGGAACATACCTATAGAAGCCTAGGTGTGAAGATCTGATGCCAATCATAAATACAACTACAAACAATAAAATACCTTGGGTTTCCTCCCAAGCAGTGATTGATTTCACGTCGGAGCCTGACGGGGCTTGGTGGGTTACTCGAACCTCACCAACAAGCCCATGGGTACCTTGATTACTTAGATTTTATCAAGGTAGCCCAATAATTGTCTTCTAATTTTCTCTTTCCATTTTGAACTTATGAATTGCACCCTTAATTTATTTTGAATTCCCATTATGGCTATGGGGCGAGGCAGAAAAATAAAGGACCCAAGAAAAATATATGGCATGTGGTACAATGTGTCCCTTATGTAAGGAATTTAGTTCTTTGATTCTGTCTCAGTAAATTGAAGAATATAGACATATGTTTCCCCCTTCTTTCACTCTTCTTTAGTCTTAGTTGGCTTGATTAAAATCTGATTACCGAAACACAATATGGAAAAATGCTTATAATGAGGTCCAATACGCCTCAAATCAGGATTTTCAGTCTTATTTACATCCCCACACAACTCTACTATTCTTTCAATAAGAGTGACACTATCCATAAGAGCATGAGCAATTTTAGACTCCTCCAATTTCAGCTCCTCAAGTTGGCTTCTCAGATGGTTTTAGTTACACCACCCATTGCTAGTTTGTTGGGCGTTACACACAATATCTTTTGCATAAAATTCTACTTCTAAGTAGTGAATATTCAAGACAAACCTATCAAAATTTTTAATAATCTCTTGATTTCTTTTGCTAGGATTGCCAACGTGTCAAGCATACTCCAATTATGTTCCAACAATATAATTATAACGCTATTGCAGTGATAAACCATATCAAAAAGAAAAGGATTAATATATAAGGAGTCATCATCACTCCATACTTTCTCTGGCCAAGTTGTCATATAAAGAAATGTAGGCAACAAAACAAACAAAGTAAAAGAAAATAAAAGATGATAACTCCAATAACTTTAATTAAGAACTCCAAAATCATATTGTAATGCCCGAATTTGGTACCCAAAATGCTACACGGTGCTCATGAACCCAAAGGACCACAAGCTAACCAATGAATCATATCTGTACTTGTATACTGCATAATATAATGTATAATGTGGAAACATGAACTGAAAGGACATAAGGTTAAACACTGAGATAGAATATCTGATAAAAATATAACATTTTGGTGGGGTATGAAATACACAAAACAACTGAAATAAACTATCTGAAACATACTGTAGTCTGAAAGGCCTCAAAATCATGACTGAACTATCTGAATAAGGAGTTGATGTGACATATCCACAACTAACTTCAACTAATAAATAAATTAATGAGGTCATAAAGTAATGATCATGTCCTCGAAAGATGAGGACTCACTAATAACTCTGACTGCTGAGACTGGAATCTACTGATGCTCTAGAGCTCGTGTCTTTGAACCTATGGTATAAGACACCATAGCATAAATGCATCAGTACTTTGAATATACTGGTATGCATGTGAGGTAGGCAAAATGTATGTGGTTCATATTCAAGAACAATACTGACAAACTAACTAATATGAACGTAAGAATGCATGAATGAATACATAGTAACTATAACTGAGATCGTGATAACATGAATTTACTGATAAATAACATGACTGGTAACTGAGTTCTGATGACTGATATAACTAGTAACATGAGTGACTGTATCTGACAGTCCTGAATCTTATGGAACTAGCTGAGTTTCGTACTATTTTGAGTTGACCGTATCTGACAGTCCTGAATTCTATAGAACTATATGAGTTCTATTAATGAGACTGAATGACTATATTTAACAGTCCTGATTTCTGTCACTAAAACTGTGGGAAGTAGCTATCTAACTGACATGCCCGTAATACGCCATTATGGCTGAGTTGGGGTCCGATCTATAACCCCAATTAAAAGGGTGTTAATACCATGCCTATGGTAAGGACAATCTGTGAGTAACCTCATATAACAGGTAACTCTAGTGAGAATGGTGGGAACCATCACATAATAGGTTAAGCCATCTCATCTGTCCTCATATAATAGGCTATGATGTCTTAACCTATGCTGGCAACGTAGTTCTGGAATGCGAGGATTGATTCTAAGAATCACACCCTTATATAACAAGTGGGTTCCCATCCTTGGGTTCGCTCGGTGCTAGTTTATACCCTCATATAGATAGAAACTGAACATGATTAACTGAACTGACTGGACTAAGTTAGCTGAGTTCCGCTGACTGACGGAATACTGTTGAGATTACTGAATTTTTGAGGTTTCTGAGATTACTTAGTTTACTGAGTTTTCCTGAGTCACATGACTGACTGAATTTCTATGAACATGGCTCGACTGAGAGTATCTTAAAAATATGACACTGGCTCTAGGCACACAACTAATTGTCGGGTACAAGTACCCTCAGTACTCGATGGAAAGAAACTGACAAAGCATGACTTTCTTGAATACATGACCAATATCATAATCCATAATTCATTTATTGAGGCATTTCATCAAACATGTGATATGCATAAACTTGTACATACATGAGGATTACATAATATTATACTAGTTGGGAACTTTTCCTTCACATAAGCATTTAATCAAATACATGGTAAGCATAGTATATGTAGACAACATTATACAACAAATAAACATCATGATTCAACTCTAATTTCATCATACAAGGGTTTAATCATAGGTTCACATGAATCTACACCTATACAAATCAATTCCACATAAAATTGATCATCCAATATGGATTAGAATTCAATTGGTCATTATCAACATGAACAAAAGCAAACCTAATATGAAATTCATAAAGAAATCCATATCTTGGGCTTCATGGACGAAAGGAGTCCATGAATGAACACTATGCATACCTGGTAGTGAGTTTCTTGAAGTTCTTGAACTTGAAGAATTCAAATCTCTTAGTTCTTGATGAAGATTTGGATTGTTCTTAGCGAGAAAACCCTAATTTTTGATGTTGTTGAAGAATAATAAATTTTTAGAGCCTTGGTCGGATATTACTACGTATATAATGGGTGGTAAAAGAACAAAAAGCCCCTTAGAAAATGACTTAAAAATAACTGAACGGGATGTGCGATGGTGGGTGTGATGGTCCATCGATGGCTCGACGGTCAGTCATTTCGACCGTCGCACGTGGACCAGGAAAAAGACTCACTGCCTAAGTAGTGATGGCTTGGGAGATGGTCCGTCGCAAGTTCGATGGTCCGTCAACCAGTCCGTCGCACCTTATCCACAAGGTTGCCTCACTACCTTGGCCGCAACGGTTAAGGCGACGGTCCATCTCTAGATCGATGGTCCGTCAACCTGGCTGTCACGCCTGGGCGGTTCTGACAACTCTCGGTAAAACATCCATAACTTTTCACTCTGATACCAGATTTAGACGAAATTGGTATCATTGGAAAGCTAATTCAATTTCCCACATGATTAAAAAGTGAAAATCTTAAAAATTCAACATGTACAAAAGTGGATTCATCTTTCAAAGAAAGCTTCTAATATTCTTGGGACAATTTCAAGCTAGGAAAAAGTATGGGGTATTACAATATCTCCCCCTTGAGAATATTCATCCTCGAATGAGACTGAGAATGAGGGGAGAATATAAACCAACGTACATACTGAACATAAATGACTGAAACATGATTTCATGACTGACATAATTGATAACTAAATATATCATACTGAGTAATCATATCTGATGCTTGTGTAGCTGATTTATGAATCATGGATCAGAGTTCTGATGAACTAAGGTTCTCACAATGAGAATGAATGTATGATGCATGATTATATAACTGAACTGATACATGAATGCATGACTGACTATGCAATAGTACTTAATACCAAGTTTATAATGGAATTCTGAACATGAACTGAATACTAAGCTTGTAACTAAAAGCTAAACATAAAATTGAAAATCTTAAGGAGAACTGTTACCTTGAGCTTGATCTGAGTTAGCGGAGAAGAGGTGAAGATACTTGGTTCACATATCTATTTTTTCTTCCCAAGTATCTCTCTCAACGGAATGATTTCGTCAAAAAACTTTGACTAGAGGGACTTTTTTGTTCCTCAGTCTATGAGTCTGGTAGTCAAGAATTTCGACTGGAATCTCTTCATAAGAGAGGTTATTCCGAATAGGGACTACAACTGATGGGTCACCTATGCACTTCTTGAGAAAAGAGACATGGAAGACTACATGAACTGAGGCTAGATCTGAAGGAAATTCTAGCTTATAAGCTACCTTTCCTAAACGACTGAGAATTTTGAAGGGACCAATATATTAGGGACTGAGCTTTCCCTTCTTGCCAAATTTCTTCACTCCTTTTTAGGGAGATATCTTTAGATCGACATAGTCACCAATATCAAACTTGAGATCCTTTATACGAACATCTACATAAGACTTCTGTCGGCTCTGGGAAGCTCGGAGTCTTTCTCTGATCAATTGGACTTTTCTAAGCATCAAATACTAAGTCAGGCCCTATAACTGAGGCCTCACTAACTTCGAACCAACTGATTAGAGATCTGCATCTCCTACAATATAGATCTTCAAATGGAGCCATCCAAATATTGCAATGATGGATATTACTGTATGCAAATTCAATCAAAGGCAAGTGGTCATCCCAACTACCCATGAAATCAATTGCACACGCCCTTAGCATATCTTCTAGGGTCTGAATGGTCCTTTATGCTTGACCATCTATCTGAGGATGAAAGGCTATACTGAGATGAACTTGGGTACCAAGACTCTTTTAGAATGCTTTTCATAAATAAGAGGTGAACTGGATACCTCTGTCTGAGATAAAGGATAATGGAACACCGTGCAATCTGATCAACACTCTGATGTAGAGTTTTGCATAATCCTCTACTGAATATGAGGTATGGACTAGAAGAAATTGAGATGATTTGGTCATTCTATATACGATGATCCAAACTGAATCATACTGGCGATGAGTACGAGGCAAATCCTTCACAAAGTCCATGTTAACTTCTTCCCACTTCCAAGAAGGAATACTGAACTCCTGCATGGACCCACTAGGCTTCTGATGCTCTATCTTAATCTGCTGACATGTAGAACACTTAGCCACAAACTCTATAACATCTCTCTTCATCCCACTCAACCAATAGATTTCCCCCAAGTTATGGTATATTTTTGTGGCCCCTGGATGAATAGAGTAGCGTGCACCATGTGCTTTTGCAAGAATTCACTGCCTTAAGTTGTCTACACCTAGAACATACAAACGACCCTGACAACGTAAAACACCATCTCCCCCTTGGGAGAAAACCTCTACTTTCTGATCCTTGACTGACTCTTTTAACTTGACAAGGCTGGGATCTCTATCTTGATTTTCTTTCACCTAAAAAACTAGAGATGATTATGAACTACTCTGAACCCATAAGTCACCCTCCTCTAAATTGACTAAGAGAACACCTAGTTTGGCAGCCTGATGGATTTCCTGAGCTAACTTCTTCTTACTATCCTCAACATGAGCAACACTACCTATAGACAGTCTACTAAGAGTGTCGTCCACGATGTTGGCCTTGTCCGAATGATAAAAGACACTCATGTCATAATCTTTCAATAGCTCTAACCACCTTCTCTGATGATGATTGAGATCTTTCTGAGAAAAGACATACTGAAGGCTCTTATGATTTGTGAACACATCTACATGAACTCCATATATATAGTGCCTCCAAAGCTTCAAGAAAAAAACTACGGTTGCTAACTCAAGATCATGAGTAGGATAATTTTTCTCATGGGGTTTAAGCTGTCTAGAGGCGTAGGCTATGACCTTACAAAGCTGCATGAGGACACAACTCAAACCTACTTTGGATGTATCACAATACACTACGAACCCATCTGAACCATCTGGAAGAGCTAAGACTGGAGCTGAGGTGAGTCGAGTCTTCAACTCCTAAAAATTCTTCTTGCAAGGATCTGACCACTGAAACTTGACTTTCTTTTGAGTCAATCTGGACATAGGGGAAGCAATATAAGAAAATCCCTTAACAAACCATCTGTAATAGCCAGCAAAACCTAAGAAACTCCTGATGTCTGATGGAGAGACAGGTCTGGGCTAGTTTTTTACCACTTCGGTATTTTGAGGATCTACACTAATTCCATCACCGCAAACGATATGACCAAGGAATGCTACCGACCTTAGCCAAAACTCGCACTTGTTGAATTTACAGAATATCTGATGATCTCTGAGAGTCTGAAGTACGATTCTGAGATGGTCTGCATGATCACGCTCACTGCGGGAATAAACCATAATGTCATCTATGAAGACTATGATGAACATGTCCAAGTTCTACTTGAACACCTAGTTCATCATATCCATGAAAGATGCTGGACAATTAGTAAGACCAAAAGACATGTCTAGAAATTCGAAGTAACCATACCGAGTATGAAATGCTGTTTTTAGAATGTCACATTCTTTGACTCTGAGCTGATGATAGCCTGATCTGAGGTCTATCTTAGAGAAATAGCTTCCACCCTGAAGTTAGTCAGACAAGTCATCAATTATGGGAAGAGGATACTTGTTCTTGACCGTGACTTTATTGAGATAATAGTAATCAATGCACATTCTAAGAGAACTATCTTTCTTGCACGTGAATAAGACTGGTGCGCCCCATGGGGACATGCAGGATCTGATAAATCCCTTATCTAGAAGATCTTTCAACTGCTCTTTCAGTTCTTTGAGTTCTGCTGGTGCCATTCGGTATGGAGGAATAGATATAGGCTGAGTATCTGGAAGGCGATCAATGCCAAAGTCTATTTCCCTTTAGGGAGGAATTGTTGGAAGATCTTCGGGAAAGACATTTGAATATTCATTCACAACTAGGACTGAATCAAGACTGGGAGTTTCAGAACTAGTGTCCTTAACTCGAATAAGATGATAGACACATCCCTTAGATATAATTTTCCTTGCCCGAAGGTAGGAAACAAGCTGACCTCTGAAAGCTGAAGTACTACTTCTCCACTCCAGGATAGGTTTATTTAGAAACAAAAATTGGAAAACTCTATTTCTGCAATCGACTGTGGCATAGCAGGAATGAAGCCAATCTATGACGAGAATGATATCAAAATCAGTCATCTCTAATTCCACTAAGTCTGCTGAAGTGACTTTCTAAGATATCATAACCGGACAGTTCTTGTGTACTCGTCGGGCTATAATGGTTTTACCCACTGGGGTAGAGACTGAAAAGGGCTCTGCTAGAATTTTGGGACTGACTCCGAAATCAACTACTATATAGGGAGTAACAAAAGACAAAAAAGCTGCTAGATCTAGCAAAGAATACACATGTACATAAAAGATCTGTAATGTAACAGTAGCCACATTAGGAGAATTTTCCTAATCTTGCCAGGATTGGAGAGCATAAAGTCAATTTGGGTGTTTCCTACTAGTAGCGCTAGAGATGTTACCCTGCTATTTTGGGCGATCGGACTGAGCTGAGGAATAGTTCTACTAACTTTGAGGACCTGGCTGAGGACAGTCTCTGACTCTGTGGCCTGGCTTGCCACATCCAAAACAAATATCACTGCTAGCTCTGCAAATACACTGGTGGTGCTTGCCATAAGTCTTCCAAAGAGAATAGGTGCCGGTAGTGCTAACACCGCCCTGAGACTTAGATCCTGGCGCTCTATCTCTATTACCATCCTTAAACTTAGGAGCTGGAGCACTAGATGAAGAAGGAGCTAGAATAACTGACTTAGGACAAAACTAAGAACGACATCCTCCTTTTGATTTGGGCTGAGCAAAGTTGAAACTACCTGTCCTTACTCTCTTATTCTGCTTCTCCCTCATCTTAATATTTTGCTCTTCTATCTATTGAGAATGGGTCATAAGCCAAGCTATGTACATGTCACTATTCAACATCGCGGACCTGCACTCATTGACCATACTATCATTCACCCAGAGATAAACTTACTCATCTTAGCCCTACTATTTACAACCACATGAGGAGCATATCTGGATAATTGAATAAACATAAGAGAATACTCTTTCACCGTCAGTTACCTTGCTTGAGGTTAATAAATTCTAATACTTTAGCTTCTCTCAGCTCTAGGGGAAAGAATCTATCCAAAAATGCAGTAGCAAACTCCTCCCACTCAATAGGCCCTGCATCTACAACCCTCTCTGACTTCCACTATTTGAACTAAGTGTGAGCAACATCCTACAACTGATATGCAGCTAGCTCCGCACTCTCACTAGAAGTAACCTCCATGATATCTGAAACCTTCTAAACTTGATCAATAAATTCTTGAGGTTCCTCATCTAACTTATACCCAAAAAAGGATGGAGGATTCATTTGGGTGAAGTCCCGAATCCTGTCTGCACTGAATAAGCCATTGGGTTGGTCAGAATAACAACTGGTAATTTATTCTGAGCAGCGACTGACTAAGAAAAAGTAGTGAATGCAGCTCTGAACTCTGCATGAGAAGTATGTTCGCCCAAATGATCTTCGGGCTGAGGGGCTGGATGATTCCTGTTTCTTCTTTATGGGGGCATATTCTATAGAAGAAAGGGAGAAATGGATTAGACTTAGAGATTGACTTGAGATTATGCTTACTAGTACGACATGAATACTGAAAGAAGGGAAACCATTCATAAAATATCTTATAGCCTCCTGCACATAAATGTGGCACGCAACACACCCCTGCACAAGACTCTACTAGATGCGGCTTTCAGACATCCTAGGACACTATTGAACCTTAGGCTCTGATACCAAGTTTGTAATGCCCCGAATCTTGTACCTAGAATACTACATGGTGCTCATGACCCAGAAGGACCCCAAGCTAACCCATGACTGATATCTGTACCTGTATATTGCATAATATACTGTATAATGTAGAACATGAACTGAAAGGCCATAAGGTTCAACACTGAGATATAATATTTGATAAAAATAAAATATCTGGGTGGGGTATGAAATACCCAAAAAACTGAAATAATTTGTCTGAAACATACTGTAGTCTGAAAAGCCTCTAAATCATGACTAAACAATCTGAATAAAGAGCTGATGGGACATGTCCCTAACTAAATCCAACTAATAAATAAATTAATGAGGCAATAAAGTAATGATCGTGTCCTTAAAAGATGAGGACTCACTGCTAACTCTGTAACGCCCCAAATCTGGTACCCAAAATGCTACACTATGCTCATGACCCCAAAGGACCAGAAGCTAACCCATGACTGATATTTGTACCCGTATACGACATAAACTACTTTATAATGTGGAAACATGAACTAAAAGTCCATAAGGTTTAATACTGAACATGATCTGAATGATATAACATCTGTGTGGGGAAATTGAATACCCAAAACAAATTTAAACATACTGAAGTCTGAAACATGATAGTCTAGAAAGCCTCTAACTAACTGAACTGTCTGAGTAAGGAGTAGATGGGATATGTACCCTACTAACTCCAACTAATAAACTGATTAATGAGATAATAGGTAAATAATCATGTCCTCGAAAGATGAGGACTCACTTCTAACTCTGTTTGTGGATATCTGGTATCTACTGTCACTCTGGAGCTCGTGTCTCTGAACCTATGGTATAAGACACCATAGCACAAATGTGTCAGCACTTTAAATGTACTGGTATGTATGTGAGGTAGGCTGAATGCATGGGGTTCATATGCATGAAGAATAATAATAACTGACTAACTATCATGAGCGTAAGAATACATACATAAGGCATTACAACTGACACTAATACTGTGATAACATGATTACTAAATCTGAATATAAATAATAACATGAGTAACTATATCTGACAATCCTGAATCTGAGAGAACTAGCTGAGTTTCGTACTGTATTTGAGTTGACTGTATCTGACAGTCCTAAATTCTGAAGAACTATCTGAGTCCTTTTATTGAGACTGATACTGAGATTATGGGAAGTAGTTATCTAACTGACATGCCCCTGATACTCCATTATGGTTAAGTTGGGGTCCAATCTGTAATCCTAATTGGAAGGGTGTCTATACCGTGCCACTAGTAAAAACATCTGTGGGCGACCCTCATCTGATAGTGTCCCCTTTTTGAAAATAGTAGGGCCCTTATCTGACAGTGCTTACGCACCTCATCAACCCTTATCGATAGTGTTGATGTCTTAACCTATGCTGGCTACATAGTTTTGGAATACAAAGATGACTTCTAAGAATCACACCCTCATCTGATAGTGTGTGTAACATCTCGTATTTTCTTGTACTTGTTCTAATTATATGGAACCTGGTATAAACTTTTGGTATAGGTAATGGATGAGATTTTTTATGCAAGTATTAATGGTTTATATGGAATTATAGATGATGCCCATACAATTTAATGTGATGCGACCAAGTTAACGTCGATACGACTATTTAAACTTGGGATCGTAAGCAAGTATTTGAATCTAAAGTTTAAAGTGACCAAGTTTGTATAAGTTGAAGGTTAGAATAAAGGGATTAGCAGCTAGAAATGGAATAAAATATTGAGGTGCTTTCTTGACTTAATTAAGCTAGTGGGTGAGTCACCTACTTAAGCTATTTGGACCAAATTAATGGAACCATGGCTATGGACCAGATATGGGCCTATACTAATGTACTTATTTGGGCCCAAATTGAATAAAAGAGGAAGAAAATGGATAAATGGCAAACACACATATCTGCAAAAGACCCAAGTTAATTGAGGCCAAAGTAAGAATTTAAGTAAGTAGGTGCATCACCTACTTTGAAAATTTGAGCAGCTTGAAACCTTAAGTAGGTGCATCACCTACTTGGACCAATTTGACCAATTTTAAGGTCCAAAATGAAGCTAAGGAGGTGGTCAGAATAGGGACTTTATAAGGACAAGTTGCTGGTCATTTTACTTCATTTCTAAGTAACAAAAAAGATTATATTTCACAAAATCTCTCTACTCTTTCTAAAACAACAAGGAGCAGCCCTAAAATTCCTTCTAGGGTTCTTGAAGAAACCCTCACCTTTGTAGCCCAAGGTAAGTGAAAACACTTATGGTTAAGCTTAATTATCTCATGAAATATTAGGAAAACATGATATAGGTTCCTAATTATAATTACATGGCAGAATATAAAACAATCTACCTGCTCACTTTTTCTTTGTTATTAAAAGATCTCTCTTTTCTTCTTTGGTTTAAAGTGTGAAGGAAAGTGAAAGTTGAAGTTTTAAGGAGTTGAAATTAAAAGAATAAGTTTCATAATTGAGGTAAGGTGAATGCTCCATTTTGTTCTCCTTGTATGTGAATTTGAAAGAGAATTATGAATGCGTTGTTATTGAGAACTTAAGAGATAATGAGTTCAATAATTGATTGTTACAATAAAAGGGATTTGAGGTTGTTTTGTAGACTATTTTGTATGTATATGTTATGGGATGATAGGTTGATGTTGGAGAAAGGTATGATTAGTTTGTAATGAATTATATAAGAAAGGTGTGACGTTACACCACCAAACCAATTATTGCATTTGTTTACTGTCCAATCTATTTTGAGTATTATTTGGAATGTGGAATGAAGCCGAGGTGCTTTTGGTGAATATTATAAGAACTTGTATGGTATATGGGTGTAATTGGAGGAGAAAAGGGTTAAAATAACACCCTTGATTTATAGATTAATGGCTTACTGCCCGGTTACTATTTTGGGTGAAGTTAAGTAGCCTAAATGTGTTAGTTGGTTGCTAATACTAGTTTACCACATATTCTATTGTAGATAAGTAATCTAAAAGGCAGGAAGTCAAGTTGGGTTAGTTTCGGAGTTATATAACCTGGTATGTAAGGCATACTCTATTTTGCACTCTTTGGCATAAAATCAGACATTTGTTCCATCAAGTAAGCTTCCAAGGTTATCCTATAACAAGTGATACATAATAGTAGCACATTACATTCAATGAATCCAATGACCTTGTTCCCACTCTCTAACATGTTAAAATACCTCAATACATTTTTATTATTAAACCTTTACTTCTATCTTCACTAGAAGATTTTAGGAGTTTTTCGCTTATTCAAATTAGACCCATGTGTTATTTTCAGCTCCTAGACACTTCATTTGTGTGCCAACATTTCCCTACCTCATTGTTGTTGCATTAAGTGTCCATTTATATGTCTCTTATTAGAATATTATTGGTTCAAGATACCATAATGTTATGACTACCAAAGTAACAATCTCAAAGGCTAAATAAACTAACGTAAATCTGTAAAATGAGTGGTATCTTAGGGGCATAATACTAGCATGGGCCAATATCGTTACCTTTATATGTGGGTGGTAGATCAGGGTCATAATCCTAGAATGGGCTATCCCAATCTTTATATGTAGGTGGCAGCTCAGGGGCGTAAGCCTAGCATGGGCCGATCCTAATTTATCTATTTACCACTGATCAGCTGGTCATTTGCATTATATATGTCTTACAAATATTATGAAGTAAGAAAGGTAAAAATAAAGAAGGGAACCTAATGTATATAGTCCCACAAGTATATATAAAGGTGATCTACTAGTACTATTTATACACTTGTATTTGATTTCTATTGAGATCTTGTATCATCTGTTGTTACCTTCAGCCTTAGATATTCAGTATATATTTTCATACTGATGTCCCTCATGTGGGACTTGTATTTCATGCTGAAAGCATAGGTACTTCAGCTCATACACCTCACTAGTAGGAGCGAAGGCTATTCAGTGACTATTGGTGAGCTCCAGGTTGATTCGGGGCTCTTCGAGTCCGTTCCATATATTTTGGTATTGTGCAGTAAGTCAAGAGTAGGGCAGGGGTTTGTCCCGACCCTAACTAAGTCTATGTATCTTTTAGAGGCTTTGTAGACTAATGTAAAATTATGGTTGTGTCTTTCCTTTAGATGTGGTGGCCCTAACAGCCAAGTGTTGTATATATACGTTTGTTCTTGCCTATGTAATTATTCTCATCGATACATAATATCATATTTATCAAAACCTTTGGTTGTCATAGTTACATGAATTAGAAGTACAATGTTATGAATTGGTTCTCTCGGGCCTTTACGGCTACGGGTGCCTGTCCGCCCCAATAGGATTTGAGGTGTGATAAAAGTGGTATCAGAGCAGGTCATCCTAGGTTCTACAAACTTGTGTCCATATAGAGTTTTGTTTATAGGTGTGTTGTGCACCATATCTACAAATAGGAGGCTATGGTACATTTAGGTGTTGTCTCTTTTTCTTCATATCTTAGATCATGCAATAGAGCCCATGTTGTAGGTGAAGTTACATTTAAACATTGAACCTAATTTTTTCCTCTTATTATTGTAAAGATGCTAGTTACGAGAAGGAGTGAGAATACAGGTAAGCGAATAAATATGGCTGCCTGAGAAGGGACCAGCAAGTCACCACCTACACAAGCTAATCAAAGCAAGGCTCAAGATGAGTTTGTATCCCAAACTTCTTCTACTCCTCCCTCTAAAAGATCTAAGAATGAGAAGAATCGCATCCTCAGAACCACCTATTAATTCTACTGACCAAGATCTAAGGAATACGGTACAATTATTGGCTCGTTTAGTTGCTGGACAAGCTCAAGGACAAGACATTCCAACCACAGGTTTTAGTGGTGTAGATAGGGCAGCTAGCCTGCGAACGCAGGATTTTCTTAAATTATTTCCTCCCACATTCACTGGATCAGATCTTAATGATGACCCATAAGACTTTATTGATCAAATCCAAAAGGCTCTAGATGTCATACATATGTCGGGTAAAGAGACAGTTGAGCTAGCAACATATATATTCAAAGAGGAGACTATATTTTGGTATGAAGACTGGAAATGATCTAGGGGTATAGATGCACTTTCATCAACTTGGAAAGAGTCCAAATAGGAATTTCTTGATCATTACCTTCTATTTGAGATTCGAGAAGCCTGTGCAGATCAGTTCCTGAATCTTTGCCAAGGGAATATGAGCGTGAGGGAGTACAAACTCCAGTTTAACTCTTTGTCTAGGTATGCTCCTAATGTAGTAGCTACAATGGATGATAGAGTTCATCAATATATGGATAGATTGGATCCATATCTAGTTAGAGATTATACTATTGCTACTTTGAACAAAGACATGGACATAACAAGGATACAAGCATTTGCACAAAAAATGGAGGATCAGAGGTAAAGAAGAAGTACACAAGAATTGAAAAGAAGGTATTCCAAGAGGTATAGATCTATGGGGCAGTTTATGGAATCCCAAGGAGAGTTTAGGCCTCGGTTTTCTAATAGACTGCCTAGTCCATTATCTTCTTATTCTGTAGCTAGTTCTCCACCATAGTTTGAAGGGTCTAAATGCAACCAGTTTGGGCAAAGAAGTGAGATTCAGAGTTACGAACAGTGGGGTATCAAGAGAAAGGGAGTATGAGTGAATTAAGTCCTACTCGGAAGACATGTAAACAATGTGGAAAGCTTTATTTTGGTGCATGTCGGTTTGGGACAAATTCTTGCTTTTGGTGTAGTACGTCAGGACACATGATGAGAGAATGCCCTTAAAGGGGCATAGGTGGTATGGCATGACCTACTGGATCAGCCATTGTATCATCATCATTGGTGCCTTATTCAGGTAGAGGTGTACAGTCTATGGGTCGTGGTAGAGGTGCTAAAGGATAAGCTAGTTCTAGTGGAGTTTGGAATCACATATATGCTTTAGTGGATAGACAAAATTCAAAGGCTTCTCCAGATGTGGTTAAATTTAAATTGTCCATATTTTCACATGATATATATGCATTAGTTGATATGGGTTCTACATTATCATATGTCACTCCATTGGTTGCTGGAAAGTTCAAAAAAACACCAGAATTGCTTGTTAAACCACTTGAAGTATCTACACCAATTGGTGAATCTTTTCTAGCTAGGAGAGTGTATTGAAATTGTATTATAACTATTTGCGATCATGATAAAATGACTGACCTGGTTGAGTTAGATATGGTAGATTTTGATGCTATAATGGGCATACATTGGTTGGCTTCTTGTTATGCCACAATAGATTGCCGAACTAAGAAGGTGTATTTCTAATTTCCAAAAGAATCAATCCTTGAATGGAGGGGTAATATTGGTGCACCAAGAGGTAAATTTATTTCTTATTTTAAGGCAAAAAGGAGGATTTCCTAGGGTTACATATATCATCTAGTTAGGGTGAAGAATACAGATGCGGAGCCACCACCTCTTCAAACTATTCCAGTAGTGAATGAATTTTCCAATGTATTTCCTGAAGATCTTCCAGGTTTGCCTCTAGAATTAGAAGTAGAGTTTGGTATTTATGTGATTTTAGGTACTCAACCAATTTCAATTCCTCCGTATAGAATGGCCCCGACAAAATTATGGGTATTGAAAGAGCAATTGAAAGACTTGCTAGAAAAAGGATCTAGAATGCCTAGTGTGTCCCCTTAGGGTGCACCAGTGTTAATTTTTCATAAGAAGGATGGCTCATTGAGAATGTGTATTGACTATCGGAAACTGAACAAGGTGACTATTAAGAACAAATATCCCCTTCCGAGAATTGATGACTTATTTGATCAGTTGCAAGGAGCCAAGTGGTTTTCAAAGATTGATTTGAGGTCTGGTTACCACCAAATGAGGGTCAAAGAGAAGGACATACCAAAGACAGCTTTTCGAACAAGGTACGGTCATTACGAGTTTTTAGTCATGTCCTTTGGGCTAACTAATGCACCTGCAACTTTTATGGATTTGATGAATAGGGTGTTCAAGCCATTCTTGGATATGTTTAGGATAGTTTGTATAGATGATATTCTGGTTTATTTGAGATCAAATGAGGACCATGCTAGTCACTTACGATAGGTGTTACAGATTCTTCGTGATCATAAGCTCTATACAAAGTTCTCCAAATGTGAGTTTTGGTTAAAATATGTGGCATTCTTAGGTCATATTGTATATGATGAAGGAATAAAGGTTGATACTCAAAAGATAGAAGATGTGAAGAACTGGCCAAGACCTATAAAGCCTATGGAGGTTCGTAGTTTCCTTGGGTTGGCAGGTTATTATAGAAGGTTTGTTGAAGGATTTTCTTCTATTTATGTACCTTTAACAAAGATAACACACAAAGCATCCAAGTTCCAATGGAATGATGCATGTGAAAGAAGTTTCCAAGATTTGAAGAATAAGTTGACTTCTACACCCATATTGGTACTTCCAGAAGGCATAGAAGGGTATGTAGTGTATTGTGATGCTTCAAGAATTGGCTTAGGGTGTGTATTGATGCAGCATGGTAAAGTCATAGCATATTCCTCAAGATAATTGCGGCCACATAAGAAAAATTATCCAACGCATGATCTGAGCTAGCAGCGGTTATATTTGCCTTAAAGATATGGCGTCACTACTTGTATAGGATTCATGTTGAGATATATACTGACCATAAGAGTTTGCAGTATATCTTTAATCAGAAGGACCTAAATTTAAGGAAGCGGAGATGGCTTGAGTTATTAAAAGACTATGATGTTGATATCTTGTATCATCCGGGAAAAGCAAATGTGGTAGCTGATGCATTAAGTAATAAGTCTTTAGTGGTGAATTATGGGCAGTCTATAGAATGACAAGGGATGACTAAGGATCTACACCAACCAGCAGTGACGCCTTCTTGAAACTCCAGATGAGGGGCTTATTGTGCATAATGTTACGGAATATTCACTAGTAGCTGAAGTAAAAGAGAAACACTATACAGATCCCATTCTATTACAGCTTAAGGAGAATGTGCAATGTAGTATGACAGAGGCATTTGAGCTTACGCAAGAGGGAGTACTTCGGTGCCAAAATAGATTATGTGTGCCTAATGTAGATGGGCTAAGAAAGAGGATTATGATAGAAGCACATCATTCAAGGTATTCCATCCATCCAGGGTCAACAAATATGTACCATGATTTGAAAGGGATGTATTGGTGGGGTAACATAAAGAAGAACATTGCAGAGTTTATACCCGAATGTACAAATTGTCAAAGAGTTAAAGTAGAGCATCAAAAGCCTGGGGGTTATATGCAATGTATAGATCTTTCAATCTGGAAGTGGGAAATGATAAACATGGATTTCGTCACTGGTTTGCCTCGTACATCTTGAAGGTTTGATTCCATATGGGTGATAGTTTATAGGCTTACCAAATCAGCACACTTTCTACCGATTAGGACCACTTACACAGTTGAAAAATATGCCAAATTATATATTAAAGAGATAGTTCAGCTGCACGGAGTTCCAATCTCTATTACATCAGATCGAGGAGCTCAATTTACTGCAATTTTTTTAAAGTCTTTCTACAAAAATTTGGGAACACAAGTGAATCTAAATACAACTTTTCACCCTCAAATAGATGGACAAGCAAAACGTACAATTCAAACACTTGAAGATATGCTATGAGCTTGTGTATTTGACTTTAAAGGTAGTTGGTATGATCATTTACCTATCATCGAGTTTTCTTCAACAATAGCTATCATTCAAGTATCAAAATGTCACCATATGAAGCTTTGTATAGAAGAAAGTGAAGATCACCAATTGGATAGCTTGAAGCGGGCGAAACTTCCTTATTCGGACCAGATCTTGTTCATCAAGCTATGGAAAAGGTTAAAGTTATCCAATAGCGGCTTGAAACAACCCAAAGTCGATACAAGTCATATGCAGATGTTAGAAGGAGGGGGCTAGAGTTTTCTATAGGTGATTGGGTATTCTTGAAGGTACCACCAATGAAGGGGGTTATGAGATTTGGTAAGAAAGGAAAACTAAGTCCACGTTATATAGGCCCATACAAGATTACTTAGAGGTTTGGCCAAGTCACTTATGAATTAGATCTACCCCAAGAGCACTTAACAGTTCATCCAGTATTTCACATCTCAATGCTTTGAAAATGCATGGGAGATCCATCTCATATCACTCCCACTGAAGATGTACAAGTTACAGAAGATCTTACCTATGAAGAAATACCTATTTCTATCATAGGTTGACAAGTTAAGAAGCTAAGGAATAATGAAATAGCTTGTATAAAAATGCTTTGGAGGAACCAACAAGTAGAAGAGATAAAATGGGAAGCTGAAGAAGCGATGAAATCTAAGTACCCCTATTTGTTCAAATACGAACAGAAAGTCCAAGATGCTGAATTAGAGAAATAACAAGTAAGTGTAATATATAAGTACTATATGATAATAGGGATATTAAACTTAGTCTTGAACTTATTTTGGTTGGATAGTTATGCTAACGTTCATCCTCGAATGTTTCTAAGGGGGGAAGGATGTAACATCCCATATTTTTCTTGTACTTATTCTAATTATATGGAACCTGTTATACCCATGTGGTATAGGTAACAGATGAGATTTTTTATGCAAGTATTAATGGTGTAGATGGAATTATAGATGCTGCCTGTACATTTTAATGTGATGCGACCAACGTAACGTCGATACGACTATGTAAACTTGGGATGGTAAGCTAGTATTTGAATCTAAAGTTTAAAGTGACCAAGTGTGTATAAGTTGAAGGTTAGATTAAAGGGATTAGGAGCTGGAAATGGAATAAAAAATTGAGGTGCTTGCTTGACTTAATTAAACTAGTAGGTGAGTCACCTACTTAAGCTATTTGGACCAAATTAAAGGACCCATGGCTATGGAACATATTTGGGCCTATACTAATGTACTCATTTGGGTCTATACTAATGTACTCATTTGGGCCCAAATTGAATAAACGAGGAAGAAAATTGATAAATAGACCAACACACAAATCTGCCAAAGGCACAAGTTAATTGAGCCCAAAATAAGAATTTAAGTAAGTTGGCGCATCACCTACTTTGAAAATTTGAGCAGCTTGAACCCTTAAGTAGGTCCATCACCTACTTGGACCAATTTGACCAATTTTATGGTCCAAAATGTAGCTAAGAAGGTGGACAAAATAGAGCCTTTATAAGACCAAGTGTTGGTCATTTTACTTCATTTCTAAGCCACAAAAAAGAGTGAAAAATCTCTCTACTCTCTCTAAAACAACAAGGAGCAGCCCTAAAATTCCTTCTAGGGTTCTTGAAGAAACCCTCACCTTTGCAGCCCAAGGTAAATGAAAACACTTATGGTTTAGCTTAATTATCTCATGGAAGATTAGGAAAACATGCTATAGGTGCCTAATTATAAATCATGGAAGAATATAAAACAAGCTACTTGCTCACTTTTTCTTTGTTATTAAGAGAGATCTCTTTTTTTCTTTGGTATAAAGTGTGTAGGAAAGTGAAAGCTAAAGTTTTAAGGAGTTCAAATTAAAAGAATAAGTTAAAGAGTTGAGGTAAGGTGACTGCTTCATTTTCTTCTCCTGTTATGTGAATTTGAAAGAGAATTATGGATGTGTTGTTATTGAGAACTTAAGAGATGATGAGTTCAATAATTAATTGCTACAATAAAAGGGATTTGAAGATGTTTTGTGGACTATTTTGTATGTATATGTTATGGGATGATAGGTTGATGTTGGATAAAGGTATGATTAGTTTGTAATGAAATATATAAGAAAGGTGTGAGGTACACCACCAAACAAATTATTGCATTTATTTACTGCCCAATTTATTTTGAGTATTGTTTGGAATGTGTAATGAAGCCGAGGTGGTTTAGGTGAATCTTATAAGTACCTGAATGGTATGTAGGTGTAATTGGAGGAGAAAAGGGTTAAAATAACACCCTTGATTTATAGATTAATGGCTTACTGTCCGGTTACTATTTTGGGTGAAGTTAAGTAGCCTAAATGTGTTAGGTTGTTGCTAAATCTAGTTTACCATATATTCTATTGTAGATAAGTAATCTAAAAGGTAGGAAGTCAATTCGGTTTAGTTTCAGAGTTATATAACCAGGTATGTAAGGCATACTCTATTTTGCACTCTTTGGCATGAAATTGGCCATTTGTTCCATCAAGTAAGCTTTGAAGGTTATCCTATAACAAGTGATACATAATAGCAGCACATTACATTCCATGAAGATAATGACCTTGTTCACACTCTCTAACATGTTAAAACACCTCCATACATGCTTATTATTAAACCTGCACGTCTATCTTTACTAGAAAATTTCAGGAGTTCTCCGCTTGTTCAAATAAGACCCATCTGTTATTTGTAGCTCCTAAGCACTTCATTTGTGTGCTAATAGCTCCCTACCTCATTGTTGTTGCATTAAGTGTCCATTTATATGTCTCTTATTAGAAGATTATTGGTTCAAGGTACTATAATGTTATGACCACCAAAGTAACAATCTCAAAAGTTAAATAAACTAAGTAACGTAAATCTGTAAAACTAGCGGCAGCTTAAGGGCATAAGCCTTGCATGGGATGATATCGATACATTTATATGTGGGTGGCAGCTCAGGGGTATAAGCCTAGCATGGGCCGATCCTAATCTTTACATGTAGGTGGCAGCTTAGGGGCGTAAGCCTAGAATGGGCCTATCCTAATTTATACATTTACCACTGATCAGCTGGTCATTTGCATTATATATGGATTACAAAGATTAAGAAGTAAGAAAGGTAAAAATGAAGAAAGAAATGTAATGTATGTAGTTCCACAAGTATATATAAAGGTGGTCTACCAATATTACTTAGACACTTGTATCTGATTTCTATTGAGCTTTTGCATCATGTGTTGTTATTTTCAACCTTACATATTTAGTACATATTTTCGTACTGATGTCTCTCATGGGAAACCTGTATTTCATGATACAGGCACAGGTACTTCAGCTCATACATCTTACTAGTAGGAGCACAGGCTATTCAGTGACTATTGGTGAGCTCCAGGTTGATTCGGGGATCTCCAAGTCCATTCCATATATTTTGGTATTATGAAGTAAGTCAAGAGTAGGGCGGGGGTTTATCCCGGCCCTAACTAAGTCTATGTATCTTTTAGAGGCTTTGTAGACTAATGTAAAGTTATGGTAGTGTCTGTCCTTAAGACGTGGTGGCCCCTACGGCCAATTATTGTATATATACGTCTGTTCTTGCCTTTGTAATTATTCTCATCGATACATAATATCATATTTGTCAGAACCTTTGGTTATCATAGTTACATGCATGAGAAGTACAAGGTTATGAATTGGTTCTCTCGGGCCTTTACAGCTACGGGTGCCTGTCCGCCCCAATAGGATTTGAGGCGTAACAGTGTGCGTTCCCATCCTTTAGTTCACTCGGTGCTAATTTTTACTCCCATCTGAATGGACACTGAACATGATTTACTGAACTGAACATGTGCTTAATTACTGAATTTCATCGACTGACGGAATACTACTAATATCTGACAACTGGCTGAGTTCATGAGATCATGGAGATTTCCTGAGTCATAAAACTATCTGAAGTCTAAGGATTCATAGATTAACTAAGAGTATCATGAAAACAAGACATGGCTCTAGGTACATAGCTAATGTTTCGGGTACAAGTACCCCCAGGACTCGATGGAAGGAAACTAACCAAGCATAACTTACTTGAACATATAACTAACATCATAATCCATAATACATTTATAGAAGTATTTCATAAAAACTATTGATAGGTATAAATTGTACATACATGGGAATTTCATGGTATCATGCTAGTTAGGCACTTTTCCTTCATCTAGGCATTTAATCAAACATATTGTAGGCATGGTACATGTAAACATCTTTGTACAATAATTAAACATCATGGATCAATTCTACTTTCATCATTCAAGGGTTTAGTCATAGGTTTGCATGAATCTATATCTAGAATAATTTAACCCACATAGAATTTATCACCCAACATGGAGTAGAATTCAATTTCTCATTATCCACATGAACAAGAGCAGCCCAATCACGAAATTCATAAGAAAATCTATAAACTTGAATTTAGAAAAGGGATTCTTGGGCTTTATGGAAGTAAGGAGTCCATGAATGAATAGTTTGCATACCTTAGTTCGTGATTTCATTAGGATTGACAGTGAAATCTTCTTGAATTCGAATGTCCAATGGAAACCCTATCTTGTTCTTGAGAAAAACTTGAGAGAAACTAGTATATTTTGGGTGAAAAGTGGCTGAATCACATGTTAAAGGGCTTAAATAGGGGTGGGAAGTTTACCCTTTTAAACTTGGACGCGACATTTAATTTCAGTGAAAATTTCCCGAATTGGACCCTTGGTGCGATGCGGTGCTAGCGCTCCATTTCACTGGACTTTAACAATTGGGAAACTGAGGAATGGGATGACGTGGGTCCATCGCATTGCCACTTCCTTTGTGACCTCGAACTTTGGCGCGACGCATGGGAAATCGCACTGAGATACTGGAAAATGGACAATTCTGAATTTCGGCCCTGGCGCGATGCGCCATAATCGTGGACCCCTATTAGAATTTACCAAATGTCATTTTCTCTAGTGGAGAAGCACACCACTAACTAATATGGTGCTATTTTACGACGAGAACTTGAAATAGTTGTAACTACTGACCCGGTTATCGGATTTGGCAAAATCTTATATCTATGGAAAGCTTATTGAATTCCCACATGACAGAAAGTGAAAATTTTGAAAATTCCTCATGAAATAACCATTATTAAATTTAGAAACTAATACTAGACATTCTTAAGATGAAATTAGCTATAAAAAAGTATGGGGTATTACAATATCTCCACCATAAAATCATTCATCCTCGAATGAGACTGACTGAGAGGGGAGAAAAGACAAATGACATACATACTGAACATAAATAACTGGAACATGATCTCATGACTGACATGACTGACAAGATGGACATATAATACTGGACATGCATATTTGATGCATGCGTAACTGATTCCTGAATGCATGACTGAGTGTTCTGAAGAACTAAGTTTCTCATAATGAGAATGCATGTCTGATGCATAATTACATAACTAAACTGGTACATGGGTGCATGAATGAATATGCAATGGTACTTGATACCAAGATTATAATGGGAAGATAAGCATGAAACTGGATACCAAGTTTGTGATGAACACTGAACATGAAACTGAGTAAGCTAGAGGAGAACTGTTACCTTGAGCTTGATCTGAGTTTCCGAAGAATAGGTGAGGATAATTGGTATGCATGTATACCTCTGCTTCCCAAGTATCTCCCTCGATGGACTGATTTTGCCAAAGAACCTTAACTAGAGGGACTTCTTTGTTCCTCAATCTACGAGTCTGATAGTCAAAGATTTCAACTGGAATCTTTTCATAAGAGAGAGTGTTCTGAACATCAATGCTCTGAATAGGGACTACAACTGATGGGTTACCTTTTCACTTCTTGATCAAAGAGACATAAAAGACTGGATGAACTGAGGCTAGATCTAAAGGCAATTCAAGCTCATAGGTTACCTTGCCAAAGTGATTGAGAATCTTAAAAGGACTAATATATCGGGGACTGAGCTTTCCCTTATTGCCGAATCTCGACACTCCATTCATGGGGGAGATCTTTAGATATACATGATCACTAATCTCAAACTCGAGATCTTTTCTATGAACATCTGCATAAGACTTCTGTTGGCTCTGAGCATCTCGAAGTCTTTCTCTAATCAATTAGACTTTTTCTAATGCGTCGAATACCAAGTCAGGACCTATGACTAAGGCCTCACTAATTTCGAACCAACCAATTGAAGATCTACATCTCGTACCATAGAGAGCTTCAAATGGAGCCATCTGAATACTGGAATGATAGCTGTTGTTGTATGCAAACTCAATCAAAGGTAAGTGGTCATCCCAAATTCCCTTAAAAACAATTGTACACACCCTAAGCATATCTTGTAACGTCTAAATGGTCCTTTCTACTTGACTATATGTCTGAGGATGAAAGGTTATACTGAGATGAACTTGGGTACAAAGACCCTTTTGGAATGCTTTCCAAAAATAAGAGGTGAACTGGGTACCTCTGTCTTAGATAATAGACAATGGAACACCCTGTAATCTGACAAACTCCCTAATGTAGAGTCTAGCATAATCCTTTATGAATAAGAGTTATGAATCAGAAGGAAATGGGCTGATTTGGTCATTCTATCTACGATGATCCAAACTGAATCATGCTGATGACGATTTCGAGGCAAACCCATCACAAAGTCCATGTTCACTTCTTCCCACTTCTAATTAGGAATAATGAACTCCTGCATAGGACCACTAGGCTTCTAATGCTCTATCTTAACCTGCTGATATGTAGAGCACTTTGCCATAAACTTTGCAATATCTCTCTTCATTCCACTCCACCAATAGACTTCCCTCAAGTCATGGTACATCTTTGTGGCCCCTGGATGAATAAAGTAGCTCACACTATGCTCTTCTATAAGAATTCGTTGCCTTAAGTCATCTACAGTTGGAACACATAGATGACCTTGAAAACGCAGAACACCATCTCTTCCTTGGGAGAAAACCTCTACCTTCTGATCCTTGACTGACTCTTTTAACTTGACAAGGCTAGGATCCCTATCTTTCTTTTCTTTCACCTCGGAAACTAGAGATGATTCTGAACTACTCTGAACCCATTATCACCCTCATCTGTATCGACTAAGCAAATACCTAGTCTGGTAAGATGATGGACATTTTGAGCTAACTTATTCTTACTATCCTCAACATGAGAAACACTACCCATGGATAGTTAACTGAGAGCGTCAACCTTTATGTTGGCCTTGCCCGGATGATAAAGGACACTCGTGTCATAATCTTTCAAGAGCTCTAACCACCTTATCTGACAAAGATTGAGATCTTTCTTAGAAAAGACACACTGAAGACTTTTATGATCTGTGAAGACATCTACATGAACACCGTATAGATAATGCCTCCAAATCTTCAAGGCAAAGACTACAGCTGCTAACTCAAGATCATGAGTAGGATAATTCTTCTCATGGGGCTTAATCTATCTAGAGGCGTAGGCTATGAACTTACTATGCTGCATGATTACACAGCCTATACCCACTATGAATGCATCACAATAAACTACAGACCCATCTGAACTATCTGGAAGAGCTATAACTGGAGCTGAGGTGAGTCGAGTCTTCAACTTCTGAAAACTCTATCTGACCACTAAAAATTGTCTTTCTTCTGAGTCAATATAGACATAGGGGATTCAATAAAATAAAATCCCTCAACAAACCATCTATAATAGCCAGCCAAACCCAAGAAACTCCTAATATCTGATGGAGAGGCAGGGAGAGGCCAGTTTCTTACTACTTCAATCTTTTGAGGATCTACCTGAATGCCATCACCAGAAATAATGTGACCAAGGAATGCTACTAAACTTCGCCAAAATACGTACTTACTGAATTTGTCGAATAGCTAATGATCTCTAAGAGTTTGAAGTACTGTTCTGAGATGGTCCGTATGATCACGCTCACTGTGGGAATAAACCAGAATATTATCTATGAAGAGTAAGATAAACATGTCTAAGTACTGCTTGAACACACGGTTAATCAAGTCCATGAAAGCTGCTAGGGCATTGGTAAGACCAAATCACATGACTAAGAATTCAAAGTGACCATACCGAGTACGGAAATCTATTTTCCAGATGTCACATTCTCTAACTCTGAGCTGATGATAGCCCGATCTGAGGTCTATTTTAGAGAAATAACTAGCACCCTAAAGTTGATCAAACAAGTCTACAATTCTGGGAAGAAGATACTTGTTCTTGACCGTGACCTTATTGAGTTGACGGTAGTCTACACACATCATAAAAGAACCATCTTTCTTGCGAACGAATAATACTGGAGCGCCCCATGAGGAAACACTGGGACTGATGAATCTCCTATCTAAGAGATCCTTTAATTGTTCTTTTAGTTCTCTGAGTTCTGCTGGTGCCATTCTGTATGGAGGAATAGATATAGGATGAGTATCTAGAAAAAAATTAATTCCAAAGTCTATTTCCCTTTCGGGAGGAATTCCTGGAAGATCCTCAAGAAAGACATCTGAATATTCACCTGCAATTAGAACTGATTCTAGGCTGGGAGTTTTAGAACTAGTATCCTTAAGTCAAACAAGATGATAAACACATCCTTTAGATATCATTTTCCATGCCCGAAGGTAGGAAACAAGCTGACCTCTAAAAGCGGATACACTACCCTTCCACTCTAGGATGAGTTCATTAGGAAACTGAAACTGGACTATTCTATTTCTGTAATCGACTATGGCAAAGCAGGAATAAAGCCAATCCATGCCAAGAATGACATCAAAATCAGTCATCTCTAATTCGACTAAGTCTGCTAAAGTGACTTTCTGAAATATCATAACCAGGCAGTTCCTGTATACTCGCTGGTCTATGTTGGTTTTACCCACTGGGTAGATACTGACAAGGGCTCTGCTAGAATTTCAGGACAGACTCCAAAATTGACTGCTCTATAAGGTGTAACAAAAGACAAGGAAACACCTAGATCTAGAAAAACGTAAACCTGCACATGGAAGATCTATAATGTACCAGTAGCTATATCAGGAGAATTTTCCTAATCTTGTCAGGACTGAAGGGCATAAATACAATTTGGGCATTGTCCACTAGTAGCACTGGTGGTGGCACCCTACTGATTCGAGCGACTGGACTGAACTGAGGAGAGGATATTAGTTTGATAACCCAACTTAGGGTAGTCTCTGACTCTGTGGCCTAGATTGCCACAACCGAAACAGACATCGCTACCAGCTCTACAAGCACGCTTGTGGTTCTTACCATAAGTCTGACAAAGGGATTAGTTTGAGCATTGCTAACACTGCCCTGAGACCTAGATCCCGGCACTCTATCTCTGTTACCATCCGTGAACATAGGAATTGGAGCACTAGATGAAGAAGGGGCTAGAAATTATTACTTAGGATGAAACTGGGAATGGTTTCCTCCTTCTAATTTAGGCTGAGCGAAGTTGGAACTACCTGTCTTTTCTCTCTTATTCTACTTCTCCCTTTGCTTAATATTCTGCTCCTCTATCTGCTGAGCATGAGTCTTAAGACTGGCTAAAGTTATGTCACTATTGATCATGGTGGATCTACACTTATTAACCACACTATTATTTACCCCTGAAGTGAACTTACTCATGTTGGCTCTGTTGTCTATAACCACATGAGGGGCATATCTGGCTAATTGAGTAAACTTAAGAGAATACTCTTTCACCGACATATTTCACTGCCTGAGGTTGTTGAATTCTAGCACCTTATCCTCTCTAAGATCTTAGGGAAAGAACTGTGTAAGAATGCAGTGACAAACTCCTCCCAGTCTATAGGACCTGGATCATCTGACCTCTCTGACTTCTACTGTTTGAACCAAGTATGAGCCACATCTTGTAACTAATATGCATCTAGCTCAACACTCTCAACAGTAGTCACCCCTTGATGTCTGTCACCTTGTGAACCTGATCAATGAATTCCCGAGGGTCCTCATCTACCTTAGACCTGAGAAAGGACAGAGGATCCATTCGGGTGAAGTCCTGAATCCTAGCTGCGACTGAATTGGCTACTGGGTTGGACAGAATAACTACTAGCCATTCCTTTTGAGTGGAAAATGACTAAGAAAGAGTAGTGAATGCGACCCTGAACTTCGTATAAGAAACATGTTCGTCTAAAGGTTCTTCGGGATGAGGAGCTGGCTGATTCTTGTTTCTTCTTTTAGGAGACTTGTTCTATAGAAGAAAGGGAGAAACAAATTAGACTGAGAGATTGACTTGAGATTATGCTCACTAGTATGACATAAATATTGAAAGAGGGGAAATTGTTCCTAAAACATCTTATGGCCTCTTGAACATAAATGTGGCACGCAACACACCCATGTACAAGACTCTTCTATATGTGGCTTTCAGAATTCCTAGGACTCTATTAAACCCTAGTCTCTGATACAATGTTTGTAACACCCGAAATCTGGTACCCGGAACGCTACATGGTGCTCATGACCCCGAAGGACTACAAGCTAACCCATGACTATTTTCTGTACCTGTATACTGCATAAATTACTTTATAATATGGAAATATCAACTGAAAGGCCATAAGTTTAAATACTGAACATGATCTGAATGATATAACATCTATGTGGGGTAATGGAATACCCAAAACAAATCTGAACATACTGAAGTCTAAAACATGATAGTCTAGAAAGCCTCTAACTGACTAAACTGTCTGAGTAAGGAGTTGATGGGATATGTCCCCAACTAACTCCAACTAATAAACTGATTAATGAGATAATAAGGAAATAATCATGTCTTAGAAAGATGAGGAACCACTTATAACTCTGTCTGTAGATATCTAGAATCTACTGTCGCTCTGGAGCTCGTATCTCTGAATGTATGGTATAAGACACCATAGCGCAAATGTGTCAGCACTTTGAATGTACTGGTATACATGTGAGGTAGGTTGAGTACATGGGGTTCATATGCATGAACAATAATAATAACTGACTAACTATCATGAGTGTGAGAATACATACATGTGATATAACAACTGATACTAATACTGTGATAACATGATTAATGAATCTAAATATAACTGATAACATGAGTGACTGTATCTGACAGTCCTGAATCTGATGGAACTAGATGAGTTCCATACTGTATCTAAGTTGATTGTATTTGACAGTCCTAAATTTTGAAGAACTATCTGAGTCATTTTATTGAGATTGATACTGACACTGTCGGAAGTAGTTATCTAATCGACATATCCCTAATATGCCATCATGGCTGAGTTGGGGTCCAATCTGTAACCCTAATTGGAAGGGTGTCAATACCGCGCCACTATTAAGCACAAGCCGTCGGTGACCCTCATCTGATAGTGTCCCCTTTTAGAGAATGGTAGGGCCCTTATCTAACAGTACTTACCTAGCTCATAAACTCTCATTGATAGTGTTGATATCTCAACCTATGCTGTCTACATATTTTTGGAATGCAAGGATGACTTCTAAGAATCACACCCTCATCTGATAGTGTGGGTTCCCATCCTTGGGTTCACTCGGTACTAATTTCTACTCCCATCTGAATGGACACTGAACATGATATACTGAACTGAACATGAGCTGAATTACTGAATTTCGTTGACTGATAGAATACTACTGATATCTGACAACTGACTGAGTTCATGAGATCATGGAGATTTCCTGAGTCATAAGACTATGAAGTCTAAGGATTCATAGCTTGACTGAGAGTATCGTAAAAACATGACATGGCTCTAGGCACGCAGCTAATGTTTTGGGTACAAGTACCCCCAGGACTCGATAGAAGGAAACTTACCAAGCATAACGTACTTGAACATATCACTAACATCATAATCCATAATACATTTATAGAAGCATTTTATCAAAACATGTGATAGGCATAACTTGTAAATACATGGGGATTTCATGGTATCATGCTAATTAGGCATTTTTCCTTCATCTAGGCCTTTAATCAAACATATTGTAGGAATGGTATATGTAAACATCATTGTACAATAATTAAACATCATGTATCAATTCTACTTTCATTATTCAAGGGTTTAGTCATAGATTTGCATGAATCTATATCTATAATATTTAACCCATATGAATTTATCACCCAACATGGAGTAGAATTCAATTTCTTATTATCCACATGAAAAAGAGTAGCCTAATCACAAAATTCATAAGAAAATCCATAAACTTGAATTAGAAAAGGGATTCTTGGGCTTCATAGACGAAAGGAGTCCATGAATGAACACTATGCATACCTTAGTTCGTGATTTCATGTGGATTGACGGTGAAACCTTCTTGAATTTGAATCCCCAATGGAAACCCTAGCTTGTTCTTGAGAGAAACTAGAGAGAAACTAGTATATATTGGGTGAAAAGTGGCTGAATCACGTATTAAAGGGCTTAAATAGGGGTGGGAAGTTGACCCTTTTAACCCTGGATGCGTCATTTAATTTCAGTGAAAATTTCCTGAATTGGACCCTTGGCGCGATGCGGTGCTATCACGCCGTGTCACTGGACTTTGAAAATTGGGAAATTGAAGAATGGTGGAACGTAGGGCCATCGCATTACCACTTCCTTTGTGACCTTGAACTTTGGCGCAACGCAGGAGAAATCACGCTTAGACATTGGAAAATGGATAATTCTGAATTTGGGCCTTGGCGCGACGCGCCATAATCGCGGACCCCTATTAGAATTTTCCAAATGCCATTTCCTCTTGTGGCGCGGTGCGCCACTGACTAATATGACACTATTTTTTTATGGGAACTTGAAATAGTCGTAACTTCTGACACGATTATTGGATTTCGGTGAATCTTATATCGATGGAAAAATTATTGAGTTTTCCACATGGCAGAAAGTAAAAATATGGAAAAATTTTCATGGAATAAACATCATTCAATTTTAAAGATAATACTAGACATTCTTGAGATAAAATTATCTAGGAAAAAGTATGGGGTATTAAAAACTCTGACTGCTGAGACTTGAATCTACTGAAGCTCCGGAGATCGTGTTGCTAAACCTATGGTATAAGAATCCATAGCGCAAATGCATTAGTACTTTGAATATGCTGTTATGCATGTGAGGTAGGCTGAATACATGGGGTTCATATGCATGAACAATACTGACTAACTGACTAATATAAATATGAGAATGCATGCATAAATACATAGTAACTATAACTGAGATCGTGATAACATGACTTTAATGATAACTAACATGACAGGTAACTGAGTTTTGAAGACTGATATAACTGGTAACATGAGTGACTGTATCTGACAGTCCTGAATCAGATGGAACTAGCTGAGTTTCATACTATTCTGAGTTGACTATATCTGACAGTCTTGAATTCTGTAGAACTATATGAGTTCTATTACTGAGACTGAATGACTATATCTGCGAGTCCTGATTTCTATAGCTAAAACTGTGGGAAGTAGTTATCTAACCGACATGTCCTTAATACGCCATTACGGTAGAGTTGGGGTCCAATCTGTAACCTCAATTAGAAGGGTGTCAATATCGGTCCACTGGTAAGGATAATCTGTGAGTAACCCTCATATAATAGGTAACTCTAGTGATAACTGTGGGAATCCTCATATAACAGGTTAAGCCACCTCATCTTCCCTCATATAATAGGCTATGATGTCTTTACCTATGCTGGCTGCGTAGTTTTGGAAAGTGAGGATTGCTTCTAAGAATCACACCCTAATACAATAGGTGGGTGCCCATCCTTGGGTTTGCTCGGTGCTAATTTCTACTCCCATCTGGATATACACTGGACATGATTAACTGAACTAACTAGACTAAGTTAATTGAGTTCCGTTGACTGACGGAATACTACTGAGATTACTGATTTTTTAAGGTTTCTGAGATTACTGAGTTTACTAAGTTTCCCTAAGTCATATGACTGACTAAATTTCTATGAACATGGATCAACTGAGAGTATCTTGAAAACATGACACTGTCTCTAGGCACACAGCTAATTGTCGGGTACAAGTACCCCCAAGACTCGATGGAAAGAAACTGACAAAGCATGACTTTCTTGAATACATGACCAACATCACAATCCATAATTCATTTATTAAGGCATTTCATCAAACATGTGATATACATAAACTTGTACGTACATGAAGATTAAATAATATCATACTAGTTGGGCACTTTTCCTTCACATAGGCATTTAATCAAACACATGGTAAGCATAGTATATGTAAACAACATTATACAACAAATAAACATCATGATTCAACTCTAATTTCATCATCCAAGGGTTTAATCATAGGTTCACATGAATCTACACCTATACTAATCAATTCCAGATAAAATTGATCAACCAACATGGATTAGAATTCAATTGGTCATTATCAACATGAACAAAAGAAAACCCAACATGAAATTCATAAAGAAATCCATACACTTGAACTTTGAAAAACGATTCTTGGGCTTCATAGATGAAAGGAGTCCATGAATGAATACTATGCATACCTGGTAGTGAGTTTCTTGAAGTTCTTGAACTTGAATAATTTGAATCTCTTAGTTCTTGAAGATGATTCAAATTTTCTTCCTTAAGGATTGCTCTTACGGAGAAAACCCTATTTTTTGATGTTGTGGAAGAATAATGAATTTTTGGATCCTTGGTCGGATATTACTAGGTATATAAATGGGTGGTAAAAGACCAAAAATCTCCTTTAAAAATGACTTAAAAATAACTGAATGGGATGTGCGACGGTGGGTGCGATGGTCCGTTGCTGGCTCGACGGTCAGTCATTTCAACCATCGCACGTGGACCAGGAAAAGGACCCACTGCCTAAGTAGCAACGGCTTAGGCAACGGTCTGTTGCAAGTTAGACAGTACGTCAACCTATCCATCTCACCTTATCCAGAAGGTTGCTTCACTGCCTTGGCTGCGACGATCGTGGCGATGGTCCGTTGCATGATCGATGGTCCGTCAACCTGGCCGTCGTACTTGGGAAATTCTGATAGCTCTCGGTAAAATGTCCACAACTTTTCACTCTGATACAGGATTTAGACGAAATTGGCATCGTTGAAAAGATAATTCAATTTTCCATATTATAAAAAATTAAAAATCTTAAAAATTCCATATGTACAAAAGTGGACTGATCTTTCCAAGAAAGTTATAATATTCTTGGGACAATTTCAAGCTAGGAAAAAGTACAGGGTATTACACATATTCCTGGCAATGGCGCCAAATATTAATAACACCTAAACTACCCCTCCTTAGAAGGATAAAACAATCGATATCAAATATAGTAACCCATGTAAGTTGCGGTCAATACCATAGGGAAAAGGATGAAAATCCTTCTCAAACTTATCAAAATTACTAGGCAGCACAAAAAAGTAAAAAAGGGGATTTGCTAAAATAGAAAAGGGAGAAAAATTAGTTACTATTGGTTGTAAATAGTCTAAGGCGAACAATAGGCATGTGTTCCCCCTATCTTCTCAACTCAGTAGACTTATCATGCACTATCAAACTATTCCAATGCCCTTATATACAGGATCTGATAGGTTATGTACCATCGATCATTTTTAGGACTAGTTGATGGATTATACCCTTTACCTTTTGAGTATCAAGATGTCTCCATACTAACTCTTATCCTGGATCATAGTAAAATATTTCCATTTGAGTTTTGAGTTATTAGATGATAGGTAACTATCTTAAGTAGATGATACCTATTAGCTTGGATTGACAATTAATCTTCAAATTACTGTCGTGATTTTTTTCCCTAGTCACTAATCCTCTTTTTGAGTAAGTGGAAATAATCTAGCTGGGATCTTAACATTGGCCACAACTAAGAAGTCAATAAGAAAGAAGAAAAACCAATACATGAAAGAATCTTTATCTAGAATGACTTTTCACTTCTTCTACTTTGTTAATCTGCCAAGGTTCCCACAACCCTAGCTAAGGGAATTGGCCGCTCATAGTTATGCGGTAAATCATGGAATCCACAAACAAAATTATAGAATAAATCTCACAATAATAAAATAATAAATCTCAACGTCTAAAATTGAATAGAAAACCAAGAATAACAAGATGTTTTTGAACTTGGCCATAAAGGGCCTCCTTCTGAATCAATCAATATGTGAATGTCAATAATGAATACAAAGCCTAAATGGTCTTTATATATTACAAGAAACCCTAAAAATAAAATCCTAACTAAAATAGGAAAACATAACTAATCATACCTAGTAAAACTAAAAAACATAATAGGAGTGTAATTGGGATACATGGAAACCCTCGAAAATAATTTTGGAATGATCCAGAAAAGTTGAGATCGGTGGACACTTACCTATGTCCACATTTTTATACTAGTAGGAATATTACCACATGCGGTCCATATGTAGGCCTAGGTAAGTGCCAAAAAAATTTCCTACACTATTCATTCTCAGGATTTTGGACTTCTAGTACTTACCTTACCATATCCAATCCTCATGTTTGATATGTAGTCCAAAAGTAGACATAGGTAAGGTCCTAAGTCCCCAAAATCAAATAGATAATTTAATTATGTTTGTAATGATACCAATTTTGCCGTAATCTAATATAATAGTAAAAATTTATGGTTAAATTACTTAACCACTGTCAAAGCTGCCAATGACCATGATCACTTCTTTTTTCTTTCTTCTAAGCCTCTGGACATTTACTTCTGATACATACTGAAACACCTTGGGTTTTAGTCCTTAGAAAATTTCCTGAGTTTGGAACTCTCTGGACATCATATGACTAGAGGTACAAGTCGTATGTTGGGATACGGTTTAGGGGTCATCACTTTTATGTTAATCAGTATGGTTAGGTTTGATTCTCTCCAAGGTACAAATTCTCTATAAGGGTCATATAATGAGGTGCAAGTCATATGATGCAACTCGTATGATGTCTTATGTCTTAACCTAGGTGATTCTATTCTGCTTAGGGTATGGTTTATGGGTACCAATCATATTATTGGGTACGAGTAGAACTTAGGAGTTATCGGTTGGTCAGTATGGGGGGATGAGATTCTTCTTAGGGTATGAGTGGTGGGTACCACTCATACCCTAGGGTACGGAAAGAGTAGTCATACCCTTCTGCAGGAAATTAATACAATTTAAGTGGGGGTTTTCTGGACATTTCCCCTAATAACTCCTTAGGACCCCATGACTTAAAACATATTTTTGGAGATTCATTAACCTATTTTCAATTAATCAAACACTCTTAAATCTCTTAAATTCTCTCGGCTCTTGGGTTAAGCAAAAGATAAGGTTTTATTTAAGTTGGTCAATTGAGGCTTATAGGGGTGATTTCTTCTCATCTTCTTCTCAATCTAAGGAAAGTTACTCCTCCCTCATTGTTAGTTCCAACTAAATGCATGTTTTATGAATAGTTTTTATGGAATAATTATTGTATGGTTTTGGATTTTTAAATATATGTTGGGGGTTTCATTTATAAAAGTTTGGTTATGGGTTTCCCATTGTTTAATTATGGATTTACATGTTTTAATGGTGGTTTGGAAATTTGGTTGTATGGGAATGGTGAATTAGTACTTTGTTTTGGCTTTGGAAACATTATGCCTCTAATATATTTGATAAAATGCCCATGAGAATGCTTTTACTATATTAATGGACTTTTAATGGAACTATTGCAAGGTATAACTTGGTAATGAAACCCTATATGGTATGAATGGTTTAAATGGTTTGGAATGGTTAAATGGTAAGGTCTTTGTGGTTATGGTTGGTCTAATTAAATTCCTTGTAGGTTACAAGGTAATTAGCCAAGAAAACTTAATAATGAACTGCTCGTGGGGTACATGGGAATCCTCCAACTCAACTCAATAATACAACCTACGGGTACATGGGAATCCCTTAATCACTCTAAGGTTGGCTAAGGACATTCTTTGCAAACTATTATTGGTATAATGATACCACTACTTATAGCCTTGGTTAATAATAAATAAAATAGTGGTCTAGTTGTGTGGTCATGGTTTTAATTGGGCAATAATAACGAGTTGTAATAGTTAACCACGAAGTTGTGAGTCCAATGGATGAAAATAGGAAACTCATGACTACCAACATGAGGATTGGTCATAAAGACCATGTATGATACTTATGGGATACACGATAATACCCTAAGTACACTTGCACACATGTATCACAGAGAGCGAAGGGTACTCGGGAATCTTCTACTCCTATGGTATCTCCTGTTCACGCGGCGACACATACTGAGTCCTGTTCAGTAGGTTATACTCGACCCATATAGCCCGTGGATGGTTCTAGAATGGTTAAGCTACACATACCTAGGTTAATTATAACACCCCATAGTTGTAACACTTTTTTGATTCTTCTAGAATGATTTTTAGGACCCCCGTAGTGATGGTAGATCATTTATTGATGTTGTGGGAGGTGTTGGTAGCATTTAAGGACCTAAAAATAAGTAGACATCACAAAATAGAGCTTAGGTGATGGATAGGCATCGTCATACATTACCTACCTTTACTGGAAAGGTTTGGCGTGAAGTTGGCATTGTAACCTTAAGGTTGGCCATTGGTTGGGTGCCTCATACTTTAAGGTCTGCCATGGGTTAGGCGCTGCCAACCTTATGGTTGGCCATGGGTTAGGCGCTGCCTACCTTATGTTTTCACGGTGTAGGAACTCTATTTTGGAGTTATTTTTAGGGAAACATAGTGTTTTGTCATCACATAACTATCCCTAAACATCACTATATGGATTTAAGGCTCCCAAAAATACTTTAACAGTATCAAATCCCTAAATCATCTTCTAAAACTCAAGGGGAGAAAAACAAACCAAGGGTTTGGTCATTCAAGCTTAAAGGTTCGATCTTTTCACAATTTCTTCATCATAAGATATGTGGGACTAACCTAAATATCATGGGCATACGTTTTACTATTTTATCAAGTTTAAAGATCCCTAATCATGTTTATAAAGAAGGGTTTTTGATATTGGTTCAAAAGAATGCATCATGGAATTATTTTGATAAAAATATATATTGTCTTGAACCATTTTTCCTAGATATGAATTGTAACTATGTATATATTGTTTTGGTTGTATTGTAAAGTTGATTGAGAGCTTGAATGAATAAACTCCCTCTCCTTTTATGATATCCTTAATTTCAAGTGTTGTGGATCGTTTAAATGCATGAACTTTCTTAAAGAAAACTAGAGGGAGAATTCTTTACTAATGATCATGGAATAATATTGTTTGTGACATGTTGAGATGGTATTTTTAATGGAAAATGTTTATTGTGTAAAATTAACAATTTTCATGGGTTTTGAATAATGTAAACCTGATATAGCCACCTTATGATTGTAGTATTTGAGAGGAGAGTGTTTTTGATGTAAACTCAAATGAAAATCTATTGCATGACTCCCTTTCACTTGATGTTTAAAAAATTTGGGTGGTTATTAACATGATGATAAGTGAAAAGGGCTACAAATATATTATGATATGATTTCAATGTCTTGCGAGTCACTGTATAACGATACTCAGTGATGACATGTCCTTAACAGAATGAGTATTGAATGTTTTGAAAGTATGAAGTATGATTTTGAAGAACAAAAAGTTGGGCTTAAGAGAGATAGTTAGTTACCCAAATTAGGCGTTTGAGTGTAATAACTCATGCTGGAAATCGTGGTTTGCCGACTCGAGATTTTGGCACCATGCTATGTGGTATTGTGTGCCTTGATTTATGTCATCCCAACTTGGGACTATGGTTAGGATCCATTCTTTCTGGTATTGTGCCCTACCATGACATATTATTATGATTGGGAATTTTTGCACCCTGCTTTGTGGTTTAGTATGTCTCCCATACCGATACTCCAACCTTTGCGGAAAACTTCAGTTGGGGGCTTGGCTATCGAGTCAAGGGCTAATTCCACATAGACCATGGAATTACATATTTGTAGGGTGTACTGACTAGCTTAGAAGAATAACAAAGAGTGAGTTAAGGTTGTAAAGAATTGATTTGAAGTTTATTAAATATGCCTATGTATTTTTACTTATATTATGTTCACTGTTATTATAAAATGCTCTCACCTATTTTTTTTATAAATCCATGCTATTTTGGGTTGTTTCATATACCAATATAATTTGTATTGCCCCTCTATAATTTTGGATCTGAGGCTCAGTCCCAGGGTCCCGCTAAGCCATAGATCGTTGACAAATATTTAGGGTTGGTGAACCTCTCTTATTTTGGAAGGCATCTTTCTCTTATATGATGTTTTTAGATGGTTTTGGGTTATGGTCCGATCGAGGGCCTTGTCCCGATCTTCAAACAAATGATATTTTTTTTTAGTTAGTAGAGATTTCACAGACAGGTGTTTGATGGATTTGGGTCTGGTTGAAGTTATAACCATTAGGTTTTGTTAAAATAATGAAATTACCATGTTTCTATTATGTTTTCCATATTTTTATAGTATATGAATTATGCATATAATTTCCAGATAGAAGGGCTCTCGTGCCTTCATGGTTTGGGATGCCCGTCACGGCTAGGGCTTCGGTTTGGGTTATTACAAACTTGGTGTCAAAGAACGATTCATGGTCCCAGGGTATTTACAAAGTCGAGTCGAGTATAGTCCTTTTTATGGGAGTGTAGAATGCCATACTTATAAGGAGGAAGACACTACACGTTTAGAATTTTTTCACTTTTCTTTATGTTTTAGATCGTTCCATTTTGTTGTCTATTAAGAAGTTATCCCAATCCCTTCTTTACTCTGATTTTATTAATTAGGTCCTATTGTCGAGTTGATTCAAGTGTAGAAGATTAGAGTCTAAATATTGTGATCCTTTCTAATTAAGTCATAAAATATTATGCAATAGTACAAAGACTTGAGAGGAGTCCGTTAGTGCTTGAACGTGTAGTGATTCAAGTGCATACTTTATCCTAAGAAAATCATGTTTTTCAGCCTGAGGTATGAAGGGTGTTCAATCCCTTTTAAAAAATAATCCTTGCAGATGTAATGCTTAAAGGTAGTGAGATGTAGCAGAATATTGGAACAATATTTCCACTCGAGTAGTAGTATGTGATAAAGTGTCATAACCTATGATATGTAACATTGTCCAGAAGTTAGTGATATGAGGTCACAAGGTTGAAGTCAGAATTAGGGTGACTTTTGCATAAGGAAGGTAGTTCTAGTGTATAATCCTTTGATTAAGGGGTGGTTTTCTCATTTACGGTGGTTGGCTAATATTATAGCAAGATTTATAGATTATATGGTGGTTTGTGGAGGAAGTTATTGTCTATGATTGTTAATTATTCAAAATAGATAAGGAAGTTAGAGTGGATAATTATGGTGGTTGTAGAAATCATTTGTAGGTTATGAATGGAAAGGGATAGATCAGTCAATATGTTATGGGTAGAGACTTATTGGTGTAAATGGAATTCAAAGGTAGTGGGGATGTATGATTAGGTAAATAAATATGATGTGAGAAAGTAGAACATGTTGATAAGATTATAATGGGTTATATTATAAGATTAAGATCGACTATCCTTATTATGTTACTTTACCCCCATGATTGTCTTTTCTCTAGTAGTTGTAAACTAGTACTTCATGTGAGAAGGTATATAGTGGATTTTAAGGTGTAGCAGTGATGCCATGGAAAGGATGTAATTGTAGGTAGTAGTTAAGTGAAATGAGGTATTTGGGTTATTTTCTCAATTTGATGGACTAGTATAGTAGGTCCCACGCTTCATCGGCGGTAAATGATCTATGCTAGACTATAGGCTTGAACTTTATATGTGGGGTATGGTTGTAAGAATAGTAGCTTAAGGTTAGTGAGGCATGTTTTGTGGGAATGAAGTAGTGGGATTGATGTGAGATGTGAAATGGCCTAAGTTGGCAATTTATGGGAGAAAGAGTGGATAATTGTTATATATGTACATAAGGACTAGGGTGAAGAGATGAAGTGTGGTTGAGTTATTAAGAGGATATGGGTGTTAAGTATTTTAGAATAAGTTGAACCCTGAGGTAGCATGTTGTTAGATAAGGTTTGATGTGCATGAGTGTCCCATGTACCTAGATCTCATTATCGAATTGTGTAGTATGGGGAAGACTAAGGAGTTAGTGTGTGATGTTCTTTAGAGCTGAATTGAGGAAATATAGATAGGCAGTATGTGCTTTTTGTGTAGTCTTGCAAACTTTGCTAATTTCTAAGTTATGTGGTTTGAGGTCTTATATTTGAATGTTGAGTAGTGGAGAATGGATCATTATGTTATAAGGAGTGTGGATGTGGATGTTCATGAGAGTTTGAGTTGTAGGTTGATGGTTACGGAGGCTAGCTAAATGTGAGAGTAGCATTCCCAAAAAGTAATGCCTTCAAAGTATAGTTTATCAGGGAAAGTTTAACTTTTATGTGTATGGTGATACCCTATTGTGTTGAGTGTTGTTCTTGTAGATTTAATGAGAAGATAATTCCTCAAGTCTAGGATTATGACTTTGATCTAAGAGGGAGATGGTGAATAATGGTAGTTCTTGAATTTTCTCAATATGGCAAGTTGCGGGGAGGAGTCATGATAAATCAATTCATATTCAAGTAAACTCCTCCTACTTCAATTTAAGAGGTCATTCTGCTAATGTCTTACGACATGTATTCAAGTCATGCCTATGCATATGGTTCGAGTTCTCTATGGACTTATGTTCATGTCCTGACCTCCCAATTAGAAGCAATAATATCTCTTAGTAATCCAGTCTTTCATGTAATCAAGCTCTATGCTATGATTTTCATGATCCATAAATTTGTGTCCCAAATCATGCTTGGTTCTAATGTACTATGTTTTCATATGTTACTAATTTATTTTATGTCGAGATTAGCCAAAATGATAAAGTTGTGTGAACTCATGACTATTTCAGCATTGAAAATAAGAAGCGATAGCTTCGAGTAGAAGTCCTTGTCTCAATTGTTGACTTCATGAATTCCAAACTTATGTTATACGACTCTTGTTGTAAGCATTTATGTTTCTCACTATGTTCTATCCTAAGAACTCATGCTGTGTTGTGTTTATGTTGAACGACTCTCTACTTATGATCCAGACACTTGATATATGAAGCACTTCATGTCTATTGTATCGTATCTTAATCTCATGTCCCACCTTGAGTAGATCAATAGATATGAGTTATAATTGAATAGTGTTTCTCCCATTCATGATGCTTGTACTTGGGTCCCTTAATGACCCTCCATATATTATTATGATGGTGGTTGTGGAGGCATAATAATGTATTAAGTAGGAGAGTAGATATTCTTGAAGGTGAAATTTTGATATGAGTTCTTTAGCCAAGGTTATAGGTGAAGAGCGAAAGAGGGAGATGAACTTTTTTCACGTGAAATAATTTGTAAGGAGATATGTGTTGAAATGTGAAAGTGATTAAATTTGGTAGTCTTAGCGGAGAGATCCATGAAGTGGGTGTAGTAATAATAGGCTGGAATGTTGTGATTGATGAAAACATAAACCAATGTGCTATGTGGTTAGTACCCCTTGATTTAAAAACTCATGTGTGTTTGATGGTAGTGATAAGGTGAATAAATCTTTTTAATGAGGTGTAGAGTACAGGGTCCCATAGCTTAAGTTTGCACCTTTTACACCGAGTTAGGCTTATATATGGAAGCAATGTATAGTTAGATTTCGGATCTTATAGCAATGCGTTATGTGGGGAAAATGTAAGTTGGAAATAATTAAGTATGTTATTATTGTTTGGGCATAGATGAGTAGTGTTTCTAAGTTTATGGTCTATTCATTGTATCTTGAAGGTGGAGAATGATTCTATTCCTATCTTTCATGAAATTTTGTTTCATGATAAGTACCGATGTAAATCAGGACTACGACTACCAAATAAACTCATACCATAAGCTGTGATAATTATGATCCTAGAACTCATGTGAAAGATTATCTTAATGTCAATTCTTATTATTTCACTTTTTATGCTTATACGTTTCACTAGGGGTTATCATGAAGCTCGTTTGATGCCTTTGCATATTTCATTGAGGATGAATGTTCAATACGAGGTTACATTCCTTATTCTACACTTTTAAAGCTTCAACAAGTCCATTCCTATCTTTTGAGGCAGAATGCTTCTAGAATGATCTTTACGACCCTTGTAGTGATGGTAGATCATGTATTGACATTGTGGGAGGTGTTGGGAGTGTTTAACGACCAGCAAATTAAGTAGGCGTTGCAAAATAGAGGTTAGGTGATGGCAAGTCATCGCCTTACTATCGCCTACCTTCACTAGAATGGTTTGGCGATGGAGTTGGCACCTCAAACTTTAAGGTTGTCCATCGGTTAGGCGCTATAAACTTTAAGGTTTGCCATGGGTTAGGTGAGTACTTGCTTGTATTCACTATTTTATCCATTTTCGGGTGGCTGTATCCCCACATGATGTAGGAATCAGATATTCTACTCCTTCTTTGTAAGCGGATTCAGGATTAGCTCGATTGGATTGAAGTGGTGATCTTCCATACTCTGGAAGGCTCCATTTCATATCATGGATATCTTTAAATACTTTGTCTATGTCATAAACATTGGTTTTTGCTATGGTTGGGGGCATGTCCCAATCAAATATTGATTTACTTTCGGTTAGAGGCTTTATAGAACTACTATGGGTTAGTATGGCCAATGTCTATAGTGGTGTCAGTCATAGTATTGGCATTGGTATTTGGGATGATACCGTTTGATAGTATTTATGATTTTTCCATCCATTTATGTTTTGGAATTATATATACTTATAATGGAACTCATTTGGTATTAGATGTATATATTGGTTTACGGTTTTATTTTGTTTTTTGCTATTGGTTGGATAATAGATGGTTGGACTTCTTTGGGTTGGACATGGTCATGGACCTATCCTAGAGTTTGGAATTGTAATAAACACTATCTTGTTATACATTAGGAATTCATTCGACTCGAGGTATGTGTATTTGGAGGTTGAGTTGGGTAACGGGGGTGGTCCCCAGTATTGGTTAGACCCGGGATGCTCATTATGACAAGACCCCAGATCGGGTTGTGTCAAGTTTGTATCAGAGCTTTAGGTTCATAGTTAATTGGGATTCCATAAAGCTGTGTTGAGTAGAGTCTCTTTTAAAAGGTGTGTATCATGCCACACTTATAAGGGAGAGCTTCGAGGCATTTTGGAAATATTTCTCTTCTTTGTTTTCTATTTTCAATCTTGGAGTCTAAGTCCTGGAATCTCTTCAAATTCCATTTCTTCGCTTTTCAAATCATGCCTCAACGATGTAAAGTTGATAGAAACTCCTCTGTCCCAATTGGTAACGAAGTTGATGGGACATGTTCTACTCAGGGGATCCATACTCGATCTAAGGGTCCAGTCCCTGATATTTTTGAAGTTCCATAGGTTCCTTCTAGTCCTCCTATGGCTTCTCAGGATATTCTGATAAATGCAAAGTTTCGTAGTTGATTCACATGATTGCTAAATTAGCAGCTTCTCAGGCTGAGCGTGGTGCATCTGGTATTGTATCTTCTAAGACCAGAAGGGTTCTCTAGTTTAAGAAGTTCAATCCTACAACTTTTATTGGTGATAAAGTGTAGGAGGATCCTCATGGTTTTCTGGATGAGATGGAAAAGATCTTCAAGGTCATGCAGGTTACGAATGTGGATGGGGTGAATTTTGTTGTCTATCAGCTAAAGGATGTGGCGTACCAATAGTACGAGGAATGTGAACAGGCAAGGGGTTAGGTTGATGAGTCTTCCTTGTGGGAGAGTTTATCTAATGCTTTTTTGGACCTCTTCTTTCCTCAGGAGTTGAGGTAATCAAAGGCAAGGGAATTTGTTAATCTAAAATAAAGAAAGATGTCGATCTAGGAGTATGCTTTAAAATATCACCAGTTGTCTAGCTATGATCTAGAATTGTGTCTGGTATGAGGGCTAGGATGAAGAAGTTTACTTCAGGACTATCTCGAGATTTGATCCTTTAAAGAAAGACTGGATTGTTGATCATGGACATGGATATGTCTAGATCATTTGTTCATATGCAAAAAGTGGAGGAGGAAAAGAGAAAGCGTGTTGAGATTGGGGAAAGGTTGGGTAAGAAGTTTAGGTTCTCTTAGAAGGGTGGTTAACAACAAAGTGGTCGAGATGGAGGTAAGTGTCTAAAGAAAAAGTGGGGAAGTTTTGGTTCCTTCTCCGTGGCTAGTGCTCTTTACCCAAATCAATTAGGTGATAGGCTTCGGTAGGTTGGCGATAACTTTAGGTCATAGGGTTCCCAATCTCAGGCTAGTAGGGCTCATTTGGCCACATCATGTCCTCCTTGTAGGTTCTATGGTCAGTTACATCTGGGTTTCTGCAATGAGGGGAGGGACAGGTGTTTCAAATAAGTTCATCCAGGCTATATGCTTAGAAAAGGTCCGATTGGTAAGGTTGTGTCAAGGGCAAACAAGGTTCCAGCTGCCTATTCAACTTCTCCTTCACCAAAGGGTGATACTTCTGCATTTGTTTTTGGTTCTTGTAGTGGCAGAGGCCACAATAGGTTATATAAACTCTCTACCTGGCAGGAGTCTGAGACATCGCCTAATGTCGTAACTGGTATGTTACAACTCTTTTCTTGGGATGTTTATTGTTTACTTGATCCGAGTTTTGCTTTTTCTTATGTGACTCTATTTTTGGCTGTGTATTTAGGTTTTGATCCCAAGGTTATTTCAGATCCTTTTTCTATTTCTACCCTGGTAGGTAACTCTGTGGTTGCTAAAAGAGTCTACAGGGGGTGTGTCGTATCTGTTTGTAGTAAGGAAACTTTGGTGGATTTTGATGTTATTCTAGGTATGAATTGGTTACACTCCTGCTACGCGTCCTTAGATTGTTGGACCCATAAGGTTGTATTTAGGTTCCCTGGTGAGTCGGTTACCAAATTGGTGGTCGTACCCTCATGTGGGAAATTAATATAGTTTAAGTAGGGGTATTCTAGACATTTCCCCTTATAACTCCTTGGGACCCCATGACTTAAAACACCTTTTTGGGGCTTCATTAACCTATTTGCAATCAATCAAACTCTCTCAAAATCTCTCAAGTCTCTTGGGTTAAGTAAAAGCTAGGGTTTCCATCAAGGGGTTCAACTGAGGCTCATAGGGGTGATTTCTTCTCATCTTCTTCTCAATCTAAGTCATGTTACTCATTTCTCCTTGTTAGATCCAACAAAAGGAATATTTTAGTAATTATTTTCATGGCATAATTGTTGCATGGTTTTGGGTTTTCAAATTTATGTTGGTGGTTTTTCTTATAAATGCTTGATTATGGTTTTCCCCTGTTTTAATTATGGATTTACATGTTTTAATGGTTGGGACATTTGATTGCATGGGAATGGTTAATGTAATGACCCTTTAGGTCATTTTTCATATTTATTATTATCTTCACCATTTGAGCTTCTCCATAGTTGCCCCATGTCATTTTTAACTTATTGGGATTGATGGTTCAGTTATCGGGCAGGTCATTTGTTTTTTAGAGCCAATTCTCTGTTTTGAAGTCATCCCTGGGTCAAAATGGCCATTGGGTGAAAACTTAAGAGAAATGATCTCGGATACAAATTCCGACTACGCCAACAGATCTGGAATATCAATTTTAGTCTAGGTAGTCCTTTCTCTCAGGTCCCAATGAACCCAAGCTCATTTCGACCTATTGGTTGAAAATTTGAAAATTAGAAAGAATGGGTGTGAGACCAAATTTGGTCGAAATGATCTCGGATTGAAAATCCGACTTTGCCACCGCATCCTTAACATTGATTTTAGTCTAAGGAGAACCTTGGTTCAGGTCCCAAAGCTCCCGGACTTATTTTGGGCTACTAAGCGGATTTTATGAAAAGTGATAAAACTATAGGTGTGGGCCCTATTTTTTCCTAAAGGATCTCTGATGAAAGTTTTGATGATTCCAATGGATTTGAAATGTTTTTTAAACTCAAAATTCACTATTGGATCATGTTATTTTGATTCCAGATGGTTTTCGAGGGTCAAAACCTTATTTTTGAGTTTGTTGTGGGCTCATATGACCTCGACAGTGGCATCTCTTTCCCTATAGGGGTTATATAAAGTCCCCAAGTCGCGTTTGGGGAATTTTCCCATCCCCATTTAGACCTAGAAAGACCCAAATAAGTGTAAGAACTCATAATTTATTGGGGGGGGGGGTTGACTTGGGAGCTTAATTATCATCTTATATTGTGACTATCTTCAAAATGAAGGTAAAAATGTCTGGAATTCATGCTTGAATTTCTTAGTTTGGACCCAAAACCCTAATTTAGTTTAGGTCTTGATTTATGATTCTTTATTCATATGTAAACATTGGGTTGGTCTCGAAGACTCATTTTCCGTATGCGGGACCAATTTTGGATTTTTGGTGTCGTTTTTGGATCCGAAGCATAATAGTGCAATATGGATATCATTAGACTCATATTAATGAGTAGATTATGGATTTGATAGTGTGATAGCATTTTGGGGATTGTAAAGTGAAAATGAGCATTTGGTGCATGAAGTGAGGTTTTGCAGTTTGGCCTTGAGGTAGGCTTTTGTGTACTTTTGTTCATAGATGATTTGTTATAAATATTGCATGTGAATATGGATGTTAGGCTTGATTATAAGTAGGATAACTTGGCCTTTATTATGGATGTTTTGGGGAATAGATGATGGTTTTGGACCCGTAAGATGGCAGGCTTATAACCCATTTGTATCCTATTGCCTTCCCTCTTTAGTTTCGATTATTTATAGCATGGATATGATAGAGTTCTACATTTGGAATATGGTTTTAGCATTTGAATTATGATTTCTATATTTAGCCTTATTGGTCCAGTGTGGTAGTCATATGTTAGGTAAAATTAACTTGAGTACCCTTGTTTCAAGTCAAAGTTGCTATCTTAGGCTTGAATATGGCTTACTTGACATCTAGAAGATAAACTAGATACCTTATCCTAGTTTAGGTCATAGTATGCCTAATTAATGAAATTGTGGGGTAGAAGTGGGATCGTTCGACACACTTAGGCTTAAGCTCGTGTTAAGTCTTGTGGACTTAGTGCAGATGTTAGATATGGATGAGGCTAGTAAACCTTAGAATAAGGTTATTTCTTAACTTTGTAACTTGTATTGATTTTCCCGGATTTTGGCTTTTAAGTTATGGTTATGATACTCCTTGTGGAAATAATATTGGTCTAAAGAGATACTATTACCTCTTAGACTTGATGATTAGCCTGTAGAGATGCTATTTCCTTGATGATTGGTCCATAGAGTTTCTATTTCCTTTAGTCAAGATTGTTAGACCTATAGAGACGATGTTCCTCTTTGATATGTAAATTGGCCTAGAGAAGTGATATTCTTCGTAGTTATGATGTATGACCTATTGATATAGGATATCCTATAGACGATTACATTTCTATCTATATTATGCCTCCTAAGTGTGATATTTCTCTTGTTTGAGAGATGATTACATGTATATCTATATTATGCCTTTTAGATGTGAGATACCTCTTGTGTGAGAGATGATTATATGTCTATCTATATTATGCATCCTAGATGTGAGATGTCTCTTGTGTGAGAGATGATTACATGTGTATTCATATTATGCCTCCTATATGTTAGAATATTAAAGATATGCTACGACTTATAAATATGATTATTGATATGAGTCCCAGATATGTGTATGGGCCTAAGGCCATGATTATTATGTTGTAATTATTCTGGATAAATTAATGGGTCAAGGGCAGTGTTATTATACTAATTCAATAGCCGAGAAGTGTTTATCATTATAAATGATATGATTATAGTTTATAAATATGAATATGTATATGTTTGTATACACATATCTCCGGTATGGGATGGTGGAAGATGCAGTATGATGCTTACTATTCCACTGATTGAATACTAGTGATGGCATGCATTGATTTTGTACAATCATGATTATTATATCAGTAATTGATGTGATTCTAGTTGAAATATGATCTTATGATTGTTCTTCCTAATTAAGGGTTAAGCTAAGTCGTAGCTAGATGTCTTTTAGATGGATATAGTACTTGATGGCTAGGAATCTAATGTAATATTTATTGAATCTTGTTTAGTTGAAACATCATAGCTAACAATGGTGAGTTAATGAATGGTGTCTGTTAATAAAATATGGTTAGGTGACAAGTAGTAAGGTGTTGTCTAGTAGTTATTAAAGGATATAGAATGGTTAGTTGATAATAATAAATAGTGGATAAGTGGCAGTTTTGGTCTAGTGATGAACCTTGACTAGATGATAGATGTAAGATATTTAGTAAATAGTGGTTAGTTTCTATCCCGTGATTAAGGCATATGTGAAGGATAATGTTTAGGCTAATCACTAAAGGTTATGTGATGACTAGTGGACTTGAGATTCTCTTATAATAAGTGTTGGTTAACTAAAAATGAGTAGTTGGGATCTATTGACTAGATAGATATCCTATGGTGATATGTCAATGTTTATGAGTATTTTATCGTACCTTATTCGGTTATAGTAATTGCGATGATATTGATACACGGTAAGGACGGAGATATTATCGTGATGATATTAATACTCGGTATGACCGAAGAATACCATTGTGATGATATTAATACCCGACAAGGCTGGAGGATACATTATGTTGATATTGATACTCGGCATGACCCTAGGATACTGTTGTGATGATGCTCATACCCAGCAAAGCTGGAGGATATATTGATGATATGTTGATACCCGCCAAGGTTGGAGGATTAATTGATGATGTGTTGATACCTGGCAAGGCTGAAGGTTGATTACAATGATGATGGTCCTGATAAGGACAATTATGATGAGATGCGATATTGATTGTGTATCTCATATTTATTCCTACATGTGCATCGCCTATCACTAGTATGTACTTATGTCTATCAGTCGTTATGGGACGATTGCATAGATTTGGGTAAAGAATATGCCTTGTGTTGTTGCATGTTGATTGAACCTTTCCATCCTGGGGTGGGTGGGCTATGCATAGGCTCAGCTAGGTATTTTGTTGTCTTGAGTTGCTATTATTAATGTTGTTATTGATATTGGTTTTAACATTGTTATGATCATTATTAAGGCCAGCTTAAGGCAGATTGGTCATTGATCCGATATCGGCATTTGAGGTATGTCTTCGGCCTCTCTTATCTTATGATTGCATTATTATGCATGATTATTTCATGTCTAGCCATGTGGATTAGAAACCATGAGAATGATAGTATTTAAATCCTTCGAGTGTTTTAATGATGTCTTAAAATGAGAATAGGATGATATAGGCTATGCTTTGAGATGACCTCGTGTTTATATGTATATATACCTATATATATCTAGATATATAAAGCTATGATACTATCGTATATCCCTTCCTTCATTGTTCATATTTTATAGTCATTTCTTCACCTTTTATATTACTACATATCTTTATATTGACATAGGATATACGGTATAACAATGATGTATATTGAATGTAGCTAGAATAAAATAGTTCATCCAGATACTTCCTTTGTTTTATGATTTTAGACTCTTGGACATGAACATGATAGTTGTTCCTTATTACCTCATTGACTTGTCATTTGATTTTTGGACTCTTGAGTGTAATTTCTATTTTGTTTATATGTTGTATATATCGGTTTTATCTTTGGAGCTCAGTTGGCAGTATCCTACAGAGTACCATTCGTTTGGTACTGATACTACACTTCAGTAGACTGTAGATCATAGTATGGGTTATCGTTGTTGATGCATGCATCGTGCCTAGCATCCCTGGTCTAGAGACTTAGAGTGAGCTCCTGACGTTCGAAGTATTACTAATCTCTCCCTCTTATGTATTAGACTAGTCCTATGTTGTATTCAGAGATAAGTTGTATCAGTGTATTTCTCTTGATATTTCACTTTTGTACTCTTTTTATATTAGAAGCTCTTGTATTGATACTATGAGAAATATAAGAAAAAAATATTATTGAATTGTTGTAACTACATTATTACATTGAGGCCCTATTTATAAACAATACATTCCAATCCTTTTCCTAATAGGACACTACATTACAATCCTTTTCCAAGTAGGATTTTATATGCTATTCCTATTCCTACTCATATTCTAACACTCCCCCTCAAGATGGTGCATAGAATACATATGTACCAAGCTTGTTATGGATGTAACTAAAAGTAGAATCGGTGAGGGACTTGGTGAAGATATCTGCAAGAAAACTGATAAGGACGTCTAGGAGACCTCAATTAAAATGGAACAAACTAAAAAAGTGATCCGAAAAGTAGTATATATTTCCATAAAGTCGATGTGTCGCTGGAAAATTGCTGAAAACTGGTATAAAATATACGAGTCATCTCGAAATCAAAAGACTAGTGGATCTTGAACATGAAAGTCATCAAAAACTTAGCCGAAACACTCTCACACGCCAGATTATTAGATTTGATGGATGAAAAGTGACTACAATCTGAGGAAAAAAAAGTACATGGGTAGGGTCAGAATGATGACACGACCCTACTGAAAAAGAGAAATATGTGTAGGGTCGGAATGATGGCATGACCCTATTGAGAAATAGAAATTATATGGGTAGGGTCGGAATGACAGCAGGATCCTGCTGAAAAAGAAATTATATGGGCAGGGTCGAAATGATGGCACGACCCTACTGAAAAAGAGAAATTATATGGGTAGGGTTGGAATGATGGCACGACCCTACATAAATTAGATCTGAGGAGTCACTGGAAAGATGTACGGAACTACATAAATTAGATCTGAGGAGTCACCAAAAAGATGCATGGTGCTATGCCACTCAGATATGATAAAGTAGTCCGAAAAGATTCATGGTGCTACGCAAATCAGATATGAGAAAATAGTCACCGAAAAGAAGCATAGTGCTAAGAAAAAATACATATGAAAAAGTAGTCACCGAACAGATGCATAGTGCTACGCAAAGATATGAGAAAGTAGGGGAAAGAAATATGGTGGCCTAACTTTTGCTAACATGATCATTGGCCGGATGGGCGGCATATATGGATTATAGCCGTCCGCCGACAGCGAAAACTCTTTGATTCTTTACCAAGATCGTGGAAGCTCTGATACCATGTGAGAAATATAAGAGAAATATTATTGAATTATTGTAACTGCATTATTACACTGAGGCCCTATTTATAGACAATACATTCCAATCCTTTTCCTAATAGGACACTACATTACAATCCTCTTCCAAGTAGGATTTTATATGCTATTGCTATTCCTACTCATATTCTAACCGATACCACCAGGTTTTGGGATTCTTCTATGTATTGATCTTTATTTCATATATTCCACATTTTTTCCTTATATTATTGAGTAGTCCGTTACTAGCCGTTCCCGACTATGGGTTGGCTTTCCAACTGGTGGGTTATGGTAGGAACCATCATGACTTGAGGAAATCGAGTCGTGATAAATTAGTATAAGAGCCTAGGTTTTATTGGTGTATTAGTGTAGGATCTAAGTGTTTGTAGAATCCGGTGGATCGATGTAGAGACATTTATAACCTAACTTCGAAAGGCTAGACTCTACTCTATCCCTTAAGGACGATACGATATTGTCGACAGATGCAGGTAAGACTCCAACATGCATTTCAAGAATTTCACCATAGCATCAGACTAGAGGGTCAGAGATGGATATAGAGTATCCTTAGCAGCAACTATAGATAAGACTTGCAGAGTGTGGAATGGTTCTTCGGGCCATGTCGACCATTCTAGATTATGAGGGGCAGTATCTTAAAGTATTCTAGGATTTTTTTTGGTTGTGTTGTGATGAGACACTATTTCTGGGAATGCCCTGGTATGATCCAGGTGATCATCTTGAGTTATCTTGTATTCCCCGCCAGTTTAGAGTTCTTAAGATAGGTTGTGATTTTGGAAGTGTGGACAAAATTTTACGAATTTCTCTTAGCGTCTGTTGGCCAACCATTTCGTCTCAGTTTGTATTCTCTCCATATTGATGCTTCAGGAATTGCAACAGACACAAAGAGAACAACTACTAGTCTAGGGAGTGTCCCTGGCATGAGATTTCATTCATTCAGCTTAGTTAGATCAGCTTGTAATGTCATAATATCTTCAGTTATGGATGGTGCGCTTGGTGCCTCAGTTGATGATTCAGTCGATCGGTCTAATTTAGACCCATTAAGATTTATTTTTCTTATGTCCATCAGGCATGTGATTGTAGATGTCACCATGATTGGTGTGCTCTTATTTATCACATCTATCTCTTATTATGTATATCGGGGGTTTCATACCCATTGATGATTATATGCCTTGATGAATTGATATCGATTATTATTGGATTCATGATTATGTTACTACTCCATGGTTTATTTCTTTTAGCAGTGGATGAAGCAGATCTATATTGATGTTTTCCCCTATGGGTGTGGCTTTGAATTCAAGTCCCATTTATCTTGGCACATTAGCCCTATTGTGGCCATTGAAGGGTACATGATATTGATATTCATTTTGCAATAACTTTATCAGTATGTTGATATTGATATTGTTGTTGCTATTACTACCACTGCGTGAGGTTATTAATATTATGGGATGTTATTACTAGATGTTGTTATATGATGAATTGAATTCTCACTGGGTAGCTGTATAGACTAGTGTTTTCTAGTTAGACTTTTATTTTCTTGTGGTATTATTTTGGGGCTTGCATATATATAGCCCGATTGGTAATTTCTTTCCCCAAGCACGATGAGGTTCACTGTGTTCCATCTTGATTAGCTATATTAGATTTATTCGGGCATGTGTTATGGTGTCAAAGGTAAGTTGACCTTCCATGGTTTTTGTGGATTTTGAGTTGGCAATTTCGTTTTGTTGCATGTTTTTGAGTTTAAGATCCTAAAACTTGCCTCTTGGGCTGTGAAGGATTTTGTTTTGGCTATCGCTATAGATATAACCCATTTGTGAGATGGACCAGTTAGAGGTTTGTTCTTTATTGTGGATATTTCATCACCCGATAATGATTTTGATGTTGGTGTTGAGATGTCATGGATTCATATCATAGGTATGTTGGGTTTGTTCCCTTGGGATGGTTTTCCTTGTTGTTAGTACGTAGGTTGGATACTCCTTTGTTGTTGTGATGAGTTTTTTCCTTAAGTAGTATTAGAGAGTTAGAGGCAGGTGGCCTTTCTTGGAATAACTTCTTAAGTTCACAAATTATAAACTCTTTAGCTTTAGTTATTGGTACTCTAGTGGTCGTCTCGACTTTGACCTTGGTTTTGAGATTGGTATTTCTTTTTCAATGATGTTGTTCACAGGTGGATTCAGGAAAACCCCATTTTAGCATTTGTTTTGCCTAGTGATGATTGGTGGAGGGATTCTCCTTGATGATATGTGCTTGTGGCTATTTCTTTGCCTAGATGGAGTTTTGGATTGGTTAGTTTCTGGCAAAAGTTGCCTTTTTCTGAGTTGCTAGAGCTATTGCAATTTATTGTGTTATTTTATACATGGGATGTTTTTGAGTGTTTTTGCATAGTTCATGCACTCCAATAATCTTATGACTCATCCTAATTAAGGGGTAAGCTAAGTGGTAGCTAGATGTCTTTTAGGTGGCTATAGTACTTGATGGATAGGAATCTAATCTATTAGTTAATGAATCTTGGTTAGTTGAAACATGGTAGCTAACAATGGTTAGTTAATGAATGGTGTTAGTTAATATAAGATAGTTAAGTGATAAGTAGTAAGGTGTTGTCTAGTAATTATTAACAGATATAGAATGGTTAGATGATAATAGTGAATGGTGGATAAATGATGGTTTTGGTATAGTGATAAACCTTGACTAGATGATAGATGTTGGATAATTAGTAAATCGTTGTTAGTTGCTATCCCGTTAGTAAAGATTATGTGAAGGATAATGTTAAGGCTAATAACTAGAGGTTATGTGATGACTAGTGAACTAACGATTCTATTATAATAAGTGTTGGTTAACTAATGACGAGTAGTTGGGAAGTATTAACTAGATATATATTTTATGGTGATATGTCTATGTTTATGAGTATTTTAGCATATCTTATTAGGTTATAGTAATTGTGACGATATTGATACCCGGCAAGGTGAGAGGATTCTATTATGATGATATTGATACTCGGCAAGGTAGGAGGATACTATTGGGATTATATTGATACCTGGCAAGGCTGGAGGATACATTATGATGCTATTGATACCCTACAAGGCCATAGGATACTATTGTGATGATGCTCATGCGCGGTAAGGACAGAGGATATATTGATGATATGTTGATACCCGATAAGGCCGGAGGATATATTAATGATGTATTGATACCCGGCAAGGCCGGAGGTTGATTATGATGATTATGATCCTGATGAAGATGGTTATGATGAATCGTGATATTCATTTTGTATCTTGAATTCATTCCTACATGCGCATCGCCTATCACCAATATGCACCTAACTCTATCAGTCAGTTTAGGATGGTTGCATAGATATGGGTGAAAAATATGCCTTGTGTTGTTGTATGTTGATTAAATATTTTAAGCTTGGGCTGTAGGGGTAGTATTTGGTTGTCTGGAGTAGCTTGTTATTCACGCTGTTATTGATATTGTTATTAACATTATTATGATCATTATCATGGCTAGCTTATGACATATTGGTCATTGATTCGGTATTGAGATTTGAGTTATGCCTTCGGCCTCTCCTATCTTATGGTTGCATTATTATGCAGGATTATTTCATGTCTAGCCATGTGGATTAGAAACCAGCAGTATGATAGTATTTAAATACTTATAGTGTTGAATGAGGTCTTAAAATGAGAATAAGACGATACAGGTTAAGCTTTGATATGACCTCGTATTTATATGTATATATAACTATGTATATATCTAGCTATATGAAGCTATGATACTATCGTACATCCCTTTCTTTGTTGTTCATATTATATAGTCGTTTCTTAGCCTTTTATATTACAACATATCTTTCTTTCTCTCTTTATTCCTATATTGACATGGGATTATACGGTATAGCATTAACGTATATTGAATGTAGCTGGAATAAGATAGTACACCCTGATACTTCCTTAGTTTTATTATGTTAGACTCTTGGACATGAACAGGATAGTTGTTCCTTATTATCTCATTGACTTTTCATATGATTTCTGGACACTTGGGTGTAATTTTCATTCTATTTATATGTTGTATATTTTTGTTTTAGCTTTGGATCTCAGTTGGAAGTAGCCTACTGAGTACCATTCATTTGGTACTCATACTTCACTTCTGCAGCCTGCAGATCATAGTACGGGTTATCCCCATTGATGTGTGCATCATGCGGAGTAGCCTTAGTTTAAAGACTTATAGTAAGTTCTTTACATTTGGAGTATTAGTTATATCTCTCTCTTATGTATTAGAGTAGTCTCTAAGTTGTATCAGTGTATTTCTCTTGATATTTTACTTCTGTACTCTTTTTATATTTGAAGCTCTTGTACTGATTCCACCAGGTTTTGGGATTCTTCTATGTATTGATCTTTATTTCATATAATCCACATTTTTTTTCTTATATTATTGAGTAGTTCGTTACCAGCCATTTTGGACTACAGGTTGGCTAGCCTACTGGTGGGTTAGGATAGGCGCCATCATGACCTGAGGAAATCGGGTTGTGACAGTTAATTAGTACTTGGTTTTGGCTTTGGAAACACTATGCCCCCAATATGTTTGATAAAATTCCTTCAAGAATTATTTTACTACATTGTTAGTCTTTTGATGGAACTATTGCATGGTATAACTTGGTAATGGAACCGTAAATATTATGAATGGTTTGGATTGGTTAAATGGTAAGGTCTTGGTGGTTATGGTTAGTCTAATCAAAAGCCTTGTGGGGTACAAGTGAATCCCCCAAGAAAACTTAATAATGAACTAGTTATGGGGTACGTAGGAATCCTCCAAGCCAACTCAATAATGTAACTTATGGGTACATGGGAATCCCTTAATCTCTCTAAGGTTGGCTATGGACATTGCTTACAAGCTATAGTCGATATAACGATACTACTACTTATAGCTTTCCTTAATAATAAATGGAATGATGGTTTGGTTGTGTGGTAATGGTTTTAATTGAGTAATAATGGTGGGGTGTGATAGCTAACCATGAAGGTGTGAGTCCAATGGACGAAAACTAGAAACTCATGTTTGCGTACATGTGGATTGGTCATGCCGACCATATATAATACTCATGGGGTACACGGGAATCCCCTATGTACACTTGTGCATATGTATCACGGAGAGCGAAGGGTACTTGGGAATCCCCTACTCCTATGATACTTCTAGTTCGTGCGACAACACGCATCGAGGCCACTTTAGGGGGTTATACTGGACCAATATAGCCCACAGGATGTTATAGGATGGTTAAGATACACATACCCAGGTTTATGGTTGTAATGGTATACTAAACCCAGTTCTCTTTCCCAGTATAATTATATATATATGTACGGTTGTGAATGAATATGTTGGTTTACTCAGTTTTAAAGGTTGTCATTGTTTTATCCTTGTCCTAAGTACTTGTGATACACCCAAATTACAACTCTCGTTAGAAAGTGTAAGCGGTCGCTGTCAAATATAGAACCCAACTGGGTTGGGTGTCGAATCCCACAGGAATACTATGGTCACTAAGTATTGCGATTATTATTAGACTGTTGGTCGCAGGTTCTAAGATAAGGGGGGTTTTGGTTTAAGTGCACAATAGTACTATTAGTGTAACGAATGAGACGATATATGTAAAAGTAATTGATCACAGAGAATGACAAGTTAGGGTTATGTCCACCTTGTAGCTTCTACTTCTCTATTAACTATGAGTAATACGGATTTTATGCATGCATGTACTTATAGAGAGACGTATTCTAATTCTAAATCCAAGTGTTTTTCAACCATCAAGGATTTATTCACCTTAGTTCTTTCGAATCTAACGTGTACAACAAATGGTACGAACTCTCCAAGATGTTAACCCTGCTAGGGAATTAACGTGTAAATAGAGGTTGAAAACCCTATTTTCTTGTCACACTCTCTTTTTCAAACAGTAACTTTTCTACCGAATAAGTTATTGCTATAATGGCGTATTCCCTATGTTTGCAACCACCAGAATTCAATCAAAAAGAAGAGAGTAATGATATAAATGGCATGACACATCATAAATTCAAAAACCCATAGCAATAGAGAGTATTCTACAAGGTTTCCATAACCCTAACAGATGAGCTTAGCTACTCATGAATAAAACCGAAATCAACATAGAAGTAGTCATCGTACCAAAACAACGAATGATTATGGTGATAAAGATGACTAGCGAAATCAAGAGAGAAGCACGTTTCTCTCTCTCTCTCCTCAAGCTACGCTGTCTTTTTTTTTGTGTTCCAAATATTACAGAATCTAAAATAATCCCTAAAAATTCAGCAATAAGGCTTTTAATAACATCCTTCTCTAATAAATTGCAACTGCATCCTTAACTATTTAAAAATATTGTGTTTGCCTGGGAAAAAGTTCCCATACATCACATTCAGTCCAAAAGCTGCTTTCCTTTTTATGCGAAGTTTTCTTTGCTGTCCACAGGTCCCCAAAGTTCTGTAATCTTCCTCATTAGTACCTGAAAAGCATGTTAATCACATAGGTCAGCTCACTTAACTAAAAATAAACTAAAAGTTCAAGAATTATGTATTTTACCCTCAAAACTTAGCTAAAACATGGGTAAGTTATGGTGCTTAGACGTATAAATACGCCCAATTAAAAGTCGAGTAAAGTTCTATAGTGATCCTAATTTGACTGTCTAAAAGAAAAAGTGTAGAAAATAAATGTAAGCCTACGATATATGTATATGAATTATTCAACTTATTAGAGAGAGTGAGATCATTAATTTGATTCTCAATTTAATTGTTTCATGTGTGTATGGGACTTTCTTGTTATAAGGGCACTAGGATAGCTTAGTTTGACTGTTGGTTGGAGGGTTGTATGTTACTTGTGTATGCATGGTTGTCCATTGATTGCATAATGTCATTCATAGATATTTTGGTGTCAACTTGATAAGTTTTTGATTTCACACATCTATTTTTTTCATGTAAATGTAGCCAAAGTTTGAATTTGTTAAATATGTGTTGCTAAATGTCTTGTGACAATTATAAATTTTCCAAGGTTCTTATACTTAATCATCGTGGTAGTATAGTTTGTTTTTGTTCTTTGATGATAAGCAAATTTTCTATGTAATGAGTGTTGATGTACCATGATTTTATAGTACTTAAGACATTTTAAACATGAAATTTGTGCACCCACTAGAGTATGTTAGTATATATGATATGTTTTTGTTGGATAATAGGTCCCAAAAGCTAAAGATGGAAAATAAGCTGAAAATTCCTAAGTACTGATTCATGGAGTTGTTCTTTGAAAGTGTGAATCATACTCAATCTCATACAGGTAACGTGAGATGGTGTGATTTGGATGTTGATACCATGACTCATCCAACTATCTTAAGTTGAAAGTCCAAGTCATACTCTGTGTCGTAGATTGAAGTTTAAGAGAAGTGAAATCAATCCCAACAAGATGAGTCATCCTATAGATAATGACCATAGTAAGGGTTGTACTATGTCCTTTTGAGAAGGATATCTAAAATTATAAAATAAAGGATCCAGACTAGTAGTCATAATGCAAGACTAAAAATTGTAGAATGACCCATTGGAAGTGGATGAATTTCTATGATATTTGGCAAACACGAGTTGAGAGCTTCAGACCATGAGTCGTACCTTCAGTTTATGAGTCACATGTTTTTTACGGTCCGACAATCCTATTTTGTTAGGACAAGATTTATTTTTTCTATAAATACTTTCATTAGTTTTTATTGAAAGTTTATACACCGTAAGTATATTTTTACGCCGTGTATTTATTGTAAACATAACTCTCTTTGGTTTTTAAGAAATAACATACATTGATTCTTAGTTGTAGATTGTGTTCTAATTATTCAAGATACTGTATTTCGCCTATTCAATTCATAAGTTCATAATCATGTTTCTAGCAATAATTCAAATTTTGTTCTTACAAACATAATTAGGTAAATCCCATAACTAGGGTTGCATAAACCATGATGAATGAATGTAGTAGGTTAAAGTACTTAGTGATTATTGAACGATGTTCATGCATGTATTGTTCTTTTTTTTTGTATTGATTGTTTTCTTAATTGTTCCAAATGTTAGAACTTGCCTTAATTCTTAACTTTCTTGATCAAAGAGGTATATAATAGGAAAAAAAATTGACAATGGAAATTTGATGCCATCAACCCTCATCTTATATCTTAAGTTGTAATAAAAAATCTAACCTAAGATTAAGGATAAGGGTCAATATGCAAACACTAATAATAATAGAGTTAATTGAGTAATATTCACATAATTAGGGACAATATGCATTTAGATGAACCAAAATTACCAATTTTGCACGCTAAGCATCAGGATAGATCACTAGTCCGTAACTCTTATTGAGTTATGGAATCATGGGGAATACAATTATAGTTCATTCTCATTTATTGATACACAAAATTCTATAATAATTTGTTACTAGGCTACTAAAGTGTACAACTTTTAACTGTCAGTCTACAACAGTCATGACCTAATTACGAGTCATAATGACACCTACTCTATCACGCCAGTAGATAAGCCAAATCATAACCCAGAGCCAAAACAACAGGTTAACTTGGTAAAAATGCACCAAACGGGCCTAATAGTCAACCAAGCATAATAAATAAGTGATACAACAGAAATAGTTTAAAGGTAGTCACTACATAAATACCATCCCACGACCTGGTAGAGCTAGTACAAGAGCAACTATAAATACGACCTAAGTATCTAGAATAGTCAATACAATCTGTCTTGAAACTAAAGACTAGACATAAGTAAGCTAGAAGTAAATGGGCGACTCTGACTCCAAGAGCTCACCCTATCTTTAGAAATCTACACAACATGAGTGTCGATCAATGACAATAAGTAGTACTCGAATCTGCACCAAAAAGGTACAAAAGTGTAGTATAAGTACCAAAACAATAGGCACTCGGTAGGCATCATCGGCCAACTAAGCTAAATCATGATATAAGAATGATAGAATGCAATATAACATAACTAAGTCAAAATCAAAATCGTGAGTTTTAGCATTATTAATAACATGATTGCCGATATTGTAAATAAGCATGATCACTAATATAATCAAGATGTATCATCAAAAGCATAGGCAATAACTCATCAATAGCCTAATTAATGGATTATCATTAGCATGATAGATAGCCTATCAATAGCTAAACCTTGGCATAATCTAGAGTTTGGTCATTGAATAATAAAAACTTAATCTTCAATAGGGTCATTAAACACAACCACTAGCATGAATAATAGCATAAATGCTAATATATCGATAAGCATGATCACTAGAATAGTTAATATCTCATTGTTGTGGTCTATCACACATGAAAGTGCATGTGGTCGTACAAGTAATAAAGTGACTCAAAGAATCGGATATCGTACCAACGAGTACTACTGTATTAGTTATTTACTCAACTTCAGTCTTGACGACAATGTGTTTAAGTAGTTTAGAGCATCAAAATGGTTGTGATAATTTAATAATAAATCTACTAATAAAATAAATAACAAAATGAGACAATAACAACATAAGCGAGGTTGTGAACAATATGTGATAAAATTCCAGGGTTGAGGCACTCTTAATAGTTTTATAAATATCTATCCTTATTGTGGTTGTGTTGATTATCCGGTTATTGATTCAAAGGGTTTTGATTACGATCATGGTATCTCGATCCTCTAATGTTATATCTAGAAGGAAATTGAAACTATATCATTAAGCGGGGATCCAATAATCCATTTAGATGCATTAAGCTATCATCTTGGAAGTGAACCAAGAAAGGCTTCTAAGTATATCTCTATCCTAGACACGTATTCAAATCATTTATTCCTTAAAATAGTAAGAACTTGTTCCTTGAACTGTAATGCCCCGAATCTAGTACTCGGAATGCTACACGATGCTCATGAACCTAAAGGAACATGAGCTAACCCATGAATGATATTTGTACCAGAGCACTACATAATATATTGTATAAATATGAAATAAAAGGTTGAAAATCCATAAGGTTCAAATATCTGATAAAACATAACATCTAAAGATACGGTATATCAATAAAAAAACAACCAAAATAACTGTTTGAACATGCTAGTCTGAAAGCCTCTAAACTGTATGAATAAGGAGTTGATGGGACATATCCCCAACTAACTCCAACTACTGAAATAAACTAAGAACTGAAAGAAAGAAATAATCAAATAATAACATCCTCGAATTATGAGGACTCACTTCTAGTCTAACTGCTAAAACTGTAATACTATTGATGCTTTAGAGATAGTACTTCTGAAACTATGGTATAAAACACCATAGTGCAAAAGAAAAGTATGCGTCAATATGATTGAATGTACTGGTATGAAAGTGAGGTAAGTTGAATGCATGGGGTTCATATGCATGAACAATACTAACTGACTTAATAACATGAACGTGAGAATACATTCATGAATACGTAACTGTAAATGAGATCATGATAATACTGACTACTGAGTTTGAATGCTGATAACATGAGTTTTGTATAACTAATATACTGTTAACTGAGTGACTGTGTCTGATAGTCCTGATTCTGATGGAACTAGCTGTGTTCCATCCTAAACTGAATGATTGTATCTAACAGTCCTGAATCTGAAGAACTATCTGAGTTCTTGTACTGAGACTAAGAACGAGATTGTGGGAAGTAGTTATCTAATCGACATGTCCCTTTTATGTATAGAGTTGGGGTCCAATCTATAACCCTAATTGGAAGGGTGTCAATATTGCGCCACTGGTAAGGACAAGCTGTGAGCGAACATCATCTAGCATTATCCCCAAAGGAGAACGGTGGGATCCTCATCTAGCAGTGTTGATCCACCTCATCAAGCCTCAACTGACAGTGTTGATGTTTCACCTATGCTAGCTACATAGTTTTGGAATGCAAGGATTGCTTCTAAGGGTCACACCCTCAACAGTGAGTATGTGCTCTTATCCTTAGGTCAGCTCGGTGTTGAATCCTACTTCCAACTGAATAGACACTGAACTAATTATACTTAGATAAATTGGAATGAGTTCACTAAGCTTTGTGGACTGACGGAATGTTATGGAATCCTGTTAACTGACTGAGTTCATGAGATTTCTCAGTTTTCCTGCGTCATGTAACTGACTGAATTCTACTGATCATGGCGTGATTGAGATTATCATGAAACTGACACTGGCTCAAGGTACCCAACTAAATTGTTGGGTATAAATACCCCTAGGACTCAATAGCATAAAAGTAATTCACGAGACAAGTTCGAAAGCACAACAATGGCTACACATATATCCATAATTCATTGACTAAGACATTTCATCAAACACTTGACATGCATTAACTTGTACATGAATGGGGATTTCATACTATTATACTATAATGACATTTCTTTCTTCATATAGCCATCTTATTATCATGGTTGCATAAATAAATTTGTAATTTGAAGGGTTTAATATTAATAGTATGCAAATCATCACTTACTAGGATCGAAACCCAACAACAACATGGACATGAATTTCAATTCAACTAAATTATGAATATTCATAAATACACAATCTTCGAAATTTGAAAAGAGATTCTTGAGCTTCATGGGTGAAAGGGAGCCATGAATCAACACTTGACATACCTCAAAAGCTTGAATCTTGAAAGATAACTAACGTTTCTTCAACGTTCCTGGTTTAGGAAACCAGATCTTGATGTTTTCTTGATGGTTCTTGAATTTGAAGAATTTGGATTTCTTAGTTTCTTGAAGAAGGGTTTGGATCTTGTTCTTGGGGATTGAACTTTGAGAGAAACCCTAATTTGGTGTTGTAGGTGAATAATGAAGTTATTAGATGTTAAAAAGGATGGAAAAGACCCAAACACCCTTATAAAAATGACTTTAAATTATTGAACGGGATCCAATGGCTTCGGCGATGGTCCTTCGCTGGCTCGACAGTTTGTCATTCTTTCCATCGTAGTTTGACCAGAAGATAGTCTTACTACCTCAGTTGCGATGATCTGGGCGACGGTCTGTCGCTGGCTCGATGGCCCATTGACCTTCCTGTCATATTAGGCCTGAATGTGATCTTTTTGCCTTTATTACGACGGCTTGGGCTATGGTCCGTCGCTAGCTTGACGGTTCGTCAACCCTTCCATAGTGCTTGGCCAGAATGTCGACTCACTGCCTCCGCTGCAATTTTTTTGGCAACAACCCATTGCTAGATCGATGGTTCGTCGGCCCCTTTCCGTCGCACCTGGGTGGTTCAGACTGTTTTCTGTATTTTGGCCATAACTTTCTACCCCGATACCGGATTTAGGCGAATTTGGTATCGATAGAAAACTTATTCAATTTCCCACGCAACAAAAATTCAAAATCTTGAAAATTCCATGTGCATAAAAGTGGATTCATCTTTTAAAGCAAGTCTTTGATATTTTTGGGACAATTTTAAGCTAGGTAGAAGTACGGGGTATTACATAAACTCTTGGATTTACCCTAATGTTTCTCCTCTAAGATTCACAATTGATTATAGATTTATTTTAATAATGGCCAATCATCAAAATAGTAAGTACAAGAGAATAAGAATAACCCATATGATAACTTAACATTAAACCACTCTAAGAATATCAAAGTATAATCATGCCTTTGGCCTCAGCCACATAACAAGGGCGTTTAACCACTCATGTTCAAAACAACATCAAAGTAATACAATTAATCATACCAAAAATTAATATTGGATGATGAAGTGTTCAAGAACCCTAAGAAAAGTATTGTTAGTGCTTTTGCCTCTGATGTACATCTGCCAAAAAAGTCCCTGAATTGAGTTGAAGTGTTTTTTTATAGTGGGACAAGTTTGACTGAAAAATAGCCCTCACCACACCACGGGGATCAACGCATGGATTAGGGTCAATGCCGCGATAGTAATCGCAAGGACTATAGTCCAACCGGGACAGGACACCACCCCCAATACCCAACCTTAACCACCCTACACTTTAAGTCGGATGCATTTAAAACATACATAAAAATAACACAACAAAATGGAATAATCATAAATCAAATACAGTCAACTAGTATCATCCATAATACCAATACCAATGACAAGGAAGACACCAATGCCGACACTACCCATACCAACCTATCGTAGTCTCACAAAGCCTATACACGAAAGTAAACCATAATATTAAAAGGACACGCCGCCGATCATAGCCAAAACCAAAGTCTAAGAAATAACAAAACTATGAAGACAAGACCATAACATGAAATAAAGCCTTCTGGAGTATGGAAGCTTACCACTTTAATCCAACTCTAAGTTGTTCCCGAATCCTATCACTCAGTAAGGGGAGTAGTACGGTCATTTCCTGTATAGTGTGGGGATACATCACTCGAAGATAGGTGAATGGGTGAAAGGTAGAATGCACTCAAGATAAGGAAAAATAATACCAATATTTAAAACCAAGTAAATAACCATATGCATTCATATTCATACACACAGATATATATATATATATATATATATATATATAATCCATACCCATAAGGGAACTAGGTTTAGCATGTATTTAAAACCATTAACCTTGGTTTATGTAGTTTAACCCTCCTTGAACAACCCACGGGCTATATAGGTCCAGTTTTACACCCTGAACGGGCCCAAGTGCATATTGCTGCACGAACCAGAGATATCACAAGGGCAGAGGATTCACGTGTACCCTTCACCCTCTATGGTACATATATAAAAGTATAACTTAGGGTATTCCCAAGTACCCCACAAGTATATGTCGCCATGACCAATCATTATGTCGGCAAGCATGAGTTTTCAGTGTTAGTCCATTGGACTCACACCTTTACGTTAGCTATCATAACCCATCATTATTGCCCAATTAAAATCATTAGCACAAAACTAAACAACCAATTCCATATATTATTTATCAAAGCTATAAGAAGTGGTATCGTCACACAAACTATAGCTTGCAAGCAATGTCCTTAGCCAATCAGCTATGATTCCCATGTGCCCCATATGTACTATTATTAGATTCACTTGGGGGATTACCCTATACCCCACAAGGTTATAAAATTTAAGACATGGCCACCAAGGCCTTGCCATTTAGCCTTTAAAACCATTTAACCAACTTAGGTTCCATTACCATATTATACCATAAAAAGTTTTCAATAAAAAGTCTAAATATGTAATAAAATCATTCTTATAGGCATTTTATCAAACATGTTGAGGGAATATAGTTTCCAAAACTAAATCCAAGTACCAATTGACCATTCCCATGCAACCACATGTTTAAACCACCACTATAATATTAAAACCATAAGTAAAAAATAAAAAAATATAAATCAACCATTAATAAACAAAAACCACAATATACAACTCCAAACCCAAAACCACATCACAATTTTCCCATGAAAACCATCCACAAAATATGCCTTTAATTGAACTAACAATGATGGAGAAGTAGCATGCCTTAGATTACGAAGAAGACAGAGAGAAATCACCCTTTAGAGCCTTGATTGGCCACCTTGAAGGAAACCCTAGCCTTTGCTTAGCCCAATATCTTGAAAAAGATTTGAGAGAGTTTTTAAGTGTTTAAGATAAGAATAATAGGGTAAATAAAGTCCCAATAGGGTTCTAGGTCATGGGTTCATAGTGCGTTAAGAGGGGAAATGTCCAGAATACTCTCAACTTAAACTGTAAAAATTCCTGCAGGAGGATACGACTACACCACCTAAATCGTACCCTATCATATAAGTTGTACCCACCACTCGTATCCTAGACAAAATGTTGGACCCCAAAAATATCCAATATATGATCACCAAGACCCACTTGTACCCAAGAATACAACAAGTACCCTTAATCCATACCTATAACAGAATCAAGATGGGTCAAACACTGTTCAACGTACTATTTGGACTATACCACTCATACCCTACACTCACGACTCCTGGTCAGCCACTCGTACTCAAAAAAAGTTATGTTACCAAATTTTAGCTTACATGAAAGATCAACCATCTGACCCATCACCAACCATAGACCCGTACCCACCAAACCATAACCATACTAGAAACTCACCCACCCAATACTGGCCAACATACGAGTTGGGTTATTTGACCCATACACCATACGACTCGTATAGTGAGTCGTATGATCAGTAGAAGACTCAAAACCTATAGAATTTTTTAAATATCAGAACCCAGGGTGTTTTAATTCTCCCCTACTTGGATCATTAATCCTCGAATGATGGCCAGGACTATCCAAGCATAATTTAAACCTCTGTACTCTTATTCCAACCATTAACTAAGTTTGAAAACAAAGATGCAAAGAAGTTAATTTTTTTTATCCTTTAACAAAGTTTGAAGATAAGTATGATGAAGAACACATAATTCTGCACGAATTTCTAGAGCATAAAATAGGAACGGATAGTTGGAATTCACGTCCTCTTTCACTTTCTAAGTAGCTTCTTCAACCTTATGGTTCCTCCATAGAACCTTAACCGAAGCTACATCCTTGGTCCACAACTAACAAACCTCTCGATCCAAGATCTAAACCATGACCTCCTCATATGATAAAGAACCTGAGATACCAATATCTCTAATAGGCATGATTTGAGACGGATCACCCATACATTTCATCAACATAGAAACATGAAACACCAAACGAATGGAGTTTAAACTAGAAGGAAACTCTAACTTATATACACCCTTACCAACCCTTTTCAAAACCAAGTAACAACCCATATACCGAGGACTGAGCTTCCCCTTCTTACCAAATTGCATCACCTTCTATATGGGAGACATCTTTAAGAACACCTTATCCCAAAACTCAAATCTAACTCACTTTACCTCAATCCGCATAGGGCTTTTTGAAACTTAGGGAAGTCTTAAGCCTATCTCGAATCAGCTTAACCTTTTCCATGGCTTAGTGAACCAAATCTGGCCTGACATACCTCAAACCTTGGGCTATGTCGTATGGGCACCTCAAACTCACATGTACCTGGCATGACCCGACCCCGGGCCTTATCATAATGGGCATCCCAAGTTCAACTAAGACCAGGGACCACCCCCTGTTATCCAATCAACCATCTATGTCTAGCCTTAGATGGGTTGAATTTCAAAAATATAACAAGATAGCATTATTGTTCTTATTAAGACTATGAAATAAGGTCATAACTGTGATCGACCCAACCGAGTCCAACTGAACTAAACAAACCATAGATCATAAGCAAAAGGGAATACTGAAACATAATATGAAAATCAATCCCAAAAGGTAATATGATGGAATAGTGAGAAATCATGTCTGATGATGCCAACCTCAATATTAATATCAATGCTAAGGTTGACATCTCTACCGATCCCACCCATACCAGTCCCCAAAAGTACCATGAAGCCTCTATCTAAAAGAGTAAACAAATTTAGTTGGGACATACCCCGAACCATGGCCAAAACCAATATCCAAAATAAAAGAAAAGTGTCTAAAGAAATCCATAACATGAAATAATGTCTTTCGAAAGTATGGAAGCTCACCACTTCAATGCAAATGCTGATACCGATCTCGCATGCTAAACAAGAGGAGTAGAATGACCGGTTCCTTCATAGCATAGGTATACAACCACTAGTAGATGGGGTTAGTGAGTGACCACTATCATGAATCACAAGATAAGGATAAAATAATGTCAATCATAAAACCAAGTAAAACCATCCAAAATGCATACTACCATACATATATATAGCTGTCAGGAAAGGGGATCAGGTTTAGCATGCATTTAAATCCTGTACCTGGGAAGTGTAACTTTGATTTCCTAACCACCCACGGGCTATATGGGTTAGCTCCCTGCTGAAAAGGACCAGTGCGTGTAGATGCAAAAACAGAGAATATCCCATGGGATGACTAGTACATCCCCCAATATAAAATATGGCACACACACATGGTCATTAAGACCCCTCATATCGACAAATATGAGATTCTAGTTTTGGTCCCCCTAGATCCCCACCTTCCACGACTTAGCTACACACCCCACCATTAATGCCCAATTAAAACCATGTCCAAGTAATCTATTTACCATTTATTAACCAAGGCCAATATTGGTGGTATCGTCATACCAATCCTTACTTGCAAGTAATATCCATAGCCAAACCATTTAGGTTAAGGGGACATTTGGTGCCTTTCCAATTACCATATTAAGTCCACTTGTGAAACTTTTATGTTCTCCACAAGAATTTAGCCTTTATCCTTTTCAAATCGTTTAAACAATGTATAAATACTTTATGAAGTTTAAAACATGCAAGAGTTGTATTAAAAGAAGTCAATGCAATGAACATATCTTTATAAGCATTTTATCAAACACCTTGGGGGATTAATATAACCAAAACCAATTCCAAAGACCATTAAATTATTACCATGCAATCCAATTGTCCAAAATCACCATTAATGCATATAAAAGCATAATTGAGACCATAGGAAACGAAAACCAAGCATTCAGTTTCAAAACCCACAAATAATAGTTGAAAACCATAATCATGAAGTAGTAAAACCATGAAATCAATCATATAAACCATGCCTTTCGTTGAAATTACAATAAGGGAAGAAAATCATGCCTTATACCGAAGAATTGATGGAAAGAAATCACCAAGATAAGACCCAAAGCAAAGCTAAAGATGAAACCCTAGCCTTCTCGCCCCAAATGCTCTTGAGAGGATTACGAAGATGATTTGGAATAGTTTCTAAGTGTTAATGAATACAATATAAGGTTAAATAACTTCCTAAGTGTAATTGAAGTCATAGGTCCTAGTTAGGGTAAGTGGTAAAATGTAGAGAATACCACCACTTAAATCTCTTAAAAACCTATCACAAAGTTATAACTGACCCATATGAGTCGTACCCTTCTAAATGATTGGTATCCACTACTCGTATCTAAGCCTCAACCCTTGGATCAAACACTGTCCAATATACGACTCATCCAACCATGTCGTAACCACAACATACGATCCATACCCATAACTCGTATCCCTGGAAGAATAAAATACTAGGAGAACCAAATACTGCCCACCATAAAAGACCCTGATATAACTTCTACAAAACCCTTATGACTCACACCCCTAAGCCGTACCCATTCTAGTGACCAAAACCATCCCGCAAACTAACACTAGTAAGCATACGACAAGACCATACCACTTGTACCCCAACATACAGCTCGTACCTATGAGTCGTATTAGGTCTAAAGAATAGATTTCCTGGAAATTTTCTAAGGGTCAAAACTCCAGATGTTTTACTCTCCCCCACAAGGAACATTCATCCCCAAATGACAGATAAGAAAGAGGTAACCATACATAGTCATTTGCATTATTAAACAACCCTTCAATAAAGTTCAAAAATAATGAGGAGAAGATGTTAATCTTTTTTTAAACAAATTCAAAAAATAAAGATGTGTTCAAGAAACATACCTCTGCATGAATCCCAGGAGTGGAAAACAAATGTTAATACTTGGACTTCATGTCCTCTTCCTCTTCCTAAGTAGATTCTTCCACCTTATGGTTTCTCCATAGAACCGTAACTGAAGCCACATCCTTGTTTTATAACCGATGAACTTGCCCATCTAGTAACTTATTTGGGACCTCTTCATAAGATACAAAATCCAAAATAATCAATCTTTCTAAGGAAACAACCAAGGAAGGGTCACCAAGACACTTCCTCAACATAGAAACATGAAAGACTAGATGAACCAAGCTTAAGCTAGATGGAAACTCCAACTTATAAGCAACATTGCCAATTCTTCGCAAAATCATATAAGGACCAACATACCGAGGACTGAGTTTCCCCTTTTCGCCAAACAACATCACTCCCTTTATAGGAGAAACCTTGCGAAATACCTTATCCCCGACCTCAAACTCCAAGTATCTAGACTAAAATCCGTATAAGACTTTTGGCAACTTTGGGAAGCTTTAAGCCTATCTTGAATCACCTTGACCTTCTCCATCGCCTGATAAAACAAATCCTAACCAAACATGTCTGCTCCTCTAAGATCAAATCACCCAATAGGAGTTCTACACCTTCTACCATACAATACCTCAAAAAGAGCCATATCAATACTAGAATAATAGCTATTGTTGCAAGCGATTTCCACAAAAGGTAGATGCTCAACCTAATTTCCACCATAGTCAATCACACAGGCCCGAAGTATATCATTCAATGTCTGGATAGCAGTACTCAGACTAACCTTAGTCCCCAACCCTTTCTGAAAAAACTGCCAGAAATGAGATCTAAACTATGTACCATGATCAGAGATAATCGAAACAGGTACCCTATGCAGCTTCACAATCTCTTGAAGATACAACCATGCGTAATCCTTCATCAAAAAGGTATTCCACACTGGAAAAAAATGTGTAGCCTTGGTCATCCTATCCACGATGATCCAAATCGAATCATACTAATTCCAAGACCGAGGAAGACCAGCAATGAAATCCATATTTATCACTTTCCACTTCCATTTGGGTAAATCAATTTCTCTATACAACCCTCTTAGCCTCGTGTGCTCAACCATAACTTGTTGACACACCATATACTTGGCCATGTAATCAGCCACATCCTTCTTTATTCCATTCCACCATTAGATCTCCTTAAGATCAAGATACATCTTAGTCGAGCCGAGATGAACAATATAGTGAGACTCAAGCGACTCGGCCAAAGCCCTTTGTTGCAGCCCGTCAATATTAGGAACACACAACCTCTATTGGTACCATAAAGTACCATCACCACTGATCTCAAACACCACAACCTTTTTCCCACCAATGCCACTCTTAATTTTTTTTAAGATAGGATCCAACAATTGTTTCTTATTTATCTCTACACCAAGAGATTATCGAACCACTTCTTTCACCATCACACCACTAACCTTAGAGTCCTAGAGACGAACTCTAAGATTATCCAAGAAGTGAATATCATTCTCCAATTCCCACTTGCTCTCCTATACATAGCTAATTTACCCATGAATAATAGCCTTACCTGGGTGGTAATGAAGACTCATATCATAATCCTTGAAAATCTCAAGCCACCACCTCTGCTTGAGATAAAGCTCTTTCTTAGTGAACGCGTACTGAAGACTCTTATGATTAAAAAAATATCTACATGAACACCATACTTATAATGTTGCCATATTTAAAAAAAACACAACTGCCAACAACTACAAATCATGAGTAGGATAATTCAACTCATGTACTTTCAATTGCCTGGAAGCATAGGCAATCTCATTCCTATGCTTCATCAGAACAGAATAAAGCCCTACCCAAGATGCATCTCAATATACCACAAACCCATCATTGCCTTATGGTAAGTTCAGGATTGGATTCAAAGTAAACTTATCCTTCAACTTCTCAAAACTCCCTTCACAAGCATCTAACCACGAAAACTTAACCTTCTTCTGAGTCAACTAAGTCAAAGGAGCAGTAATCGAAGAAAAGCTATCCATAAATCGCCTATAATACCCAAGTAAACCAGAAAAGCTCCGAATATCGGATGGAGTCATGGTCCTAGGACACCTCTTTTCCATAGCAACCTTCTGTGGATCCACCATGATACATTCACTAGAAATAATATGGCCCAAAAAAGTCACAATGTTCAACCAAACTCATAATTAGAGAACTTGGCATACAACTATTATTTCTTTAAGGTATGCAACACCACATAGAGGTTACTAACATTATCCACCTTACTCTTCAAACAAACCAGAATGTCATCAATAAACACAATGATGAAAAAATCCAAATACTGCCTGAACACCCAGTTTATCAAGTTTATAAATGCTGCCGGAGCATTAGGGAACCCAAATGACATCACCAAGAACTAAAAATGCCCATACTGAGTATGAAAAGCCATCTTAGGGATATCCACCTCCCTAATCTTAAGATGATGGTACCCAGATCAAAGATCTATCTCAGAGAATAACTTGACACCCTTTGATTGGTTAAGCAAGTCTTCTATCCGAAGAAGAGGATATTTGTTCTTGACCATCACTTTGTTCAACTTCTTATAGTCAATGCACATCTGAAAGGAACCATCTTTCTTGCACACAAACAACACCGGTGCACCCCATGAGGAAACACTAGGACAAATAAAGCTCTTATCTAGGAGATTCTTAAGTTGATCCAAGAGTTCTCTCAACTCAGCTGGAGCCATTCTATATGGAGGAATAGAAATTGGGCGAGTGTACGCAAGCAAATAATTACCAAACTCTATTTTCCTATCCAGAGTAACACTGGGAAGATCATTCGGAAAGACCTTTAGAAACTCATCAATCACAGGGACTGAAGACAAAGAAGGTCCTTTTGAGTTAGAATCTTTAACCAAGACCAAGTGATAAAGAAAAATCTTAGAGATTAGCCTCTGATCTCTAAAGATAAGAAATAAACCTCCCCCTAGGATCTAAGGAACTACCTTTCCATTCTATAACCGATTCATAAGGAAAATTAAAGATAACCCTATGTGTTCGATAATCTATAGACGCATAAAAAGAATGGAACCAATCCATACCTAGAGTTACATAAAAATCTACTATATCCAACTTAAATAGATCTACCAAGGTCTTCTTACCACCAAAAGCTACCACACTGCCTATAGACTCTCTTAGCAATAACCAAGTCACCTACTGGGTAGAAATAGAAAAAGAATCTGAGATAGCTTTCAAATCGAAACCAAAAGACACAACTACTTAAGGAGTCACATAGGAGAGAATAGACCTTATATCAAGCAAAAAATATGTCATGAATGTTTTTTTTAATGTACCAGTAACGACATTAGGTGATGCCTCAGATTCCTGTAGGGAAGATAAAGCATACGACCTATTCCGACCAATACTAGAACTAGGAGCAGTAATAGAAGAAGATGCCACCCCACCAGGTGTAGGAGTAGAAGATGAAGTCACAGGAATCTTATTCGCTCTAATAGCAACCTTATTGATTGGACGCTCCCTGAGTTGATGTCCTACTTGGACATACTTAAGGAACTTGTCCCGTAATAACCATGATAAGGATGACCACCTAATCGACAAGAAGGATAAAAAAAACTGACAGACCTCCAATCGCTTGAGATTGGGCAACCTGTGCCCGAGAATTGTCACCACCTTGAAGACTCCTGTCTCCCGACCAATAGTACCACTATCAAAAGAGGATCCCGAACTTCCCCACTTTTTTTTTGCCACTTGCCACCATCTGAACCACCCTGAGACTGAGTACCTCCCAGATCAGAAAACCTGCTCTATTTTTCCTACCTATCCCCAAATTCTACCATTTTTCTCTTCTTATTTTTCAACCTACTATATTTGAATAGTCAACCTCAAGATGTCCATATCTTTAATCAACAAGGCAGTCTTGCCCTGCAGTATCAAATCTCTATTAAACCCAAAAATGAACTTCCTCATTCTCGACCTCATATCTACTAACAAATCAGGAGCATACCTTGATAGCTGATGGAACTTAAAAGCATATTCCTTTATAGACATTCTCCCCTGCCTGAGGTTCACAAACTCCTCCATCTTTGCTTCCCATAACTCTTGAGAAAAGAACTGATCCAAGACAGCGTTAGAAAAGTCCTCCAAGAACCCTTCCTCTTCCATATCACCTCTATCCCTATCCCACTCCTTGTACTATTAATAAGTAACATCCTTGAGATGATAAGCTACAAAATTAACCCCCTCTACATTAGTAGCCTGAATCACCCTAAAAATGTTTTCCACCTTATCCAAAAAGCCATGTGGATCCTCCTGCACCTTCACCCAAGTAAAGGTTGGAAGACCCATCTTCATAAATTGACTAACCCTTGTGTCCTTAGCAGACAAAACACCAGTCGCACCACGGTCAGCCTAAGCATCAAATAATTAGGCAATGATATGAATAAATTGACAAAATTCGATGTTCGTCACGTTTCCATGAGGGACCTAAGGAGAACTAACAAGAATAAGTGGAACTCCAGCACCATTAGGAAGAGGAACATAAGATCGACGATATACGCTAGACATAGGATGTACCCCTCAGCATTATCCCCAGATGGGACAGATAAATTTCCTTGTGTTCCAGATCTAGAAGACATGATCTAAAAGAAAAATAAATAAGGATAGAAGAGATTCCTGGATTGAGAACTCGAGCTTAAAGATAGAATACCAAGATAGTAAAACATTCCTAAATGTCTTATAGCCTATCTCTTATAAGTGTGGGGTGCTTCACACCCTTAAAAATACTCTACTCGACACGATTTTATGGACATCCCCGTAAACAATGAACCTAGGCCATTGATACCAACTTTACACGACCCGAGCATGAGCCTTTTCATAATGGGCATTCTAAGTCTAACTAGGATCGAGAACGACCCCTCATTACCCAGCCCAACCACCTATGTCCAACCTTAGATGGGCAGAATTTCAAACATATAAAAAGATAGCATTATTATTCTCATTAAGACCCTGGGAGAGGGTCACAACCTTGAATGACCCAAACGAGTCCAACCATACCAAATCAAACCATAAACCATAAACCTAAGGGAATACCAAAACATAATATAAAAATCAATCCCAAATGTAATATGATGAAATAGTGAGAAATCACGTCTGATGATGTTAACCCCAATATCAATACAAATGCTAAGGTTTACTTCTCTACTAATCCTACCTATACCGATCGCAGAAGTACCACAAATCCTCTATCCAAAATATTAAACAAATCCGGTTGGGACATACCCCTAATAATGGAAAAAACTAATATCCAAAATAAAATAAAAGTGTCTAAAGTAATCCATAACATGATATGATGCCTTCCAAAAGAATGGAAGCTCACCACTTCGGTCCAAATGCTGAGATTGAGTCAGTGTTCTAAAAAAAAGAGTAGAATAACCAGTTTTTGTATAGTGTGGGTATACAACCACCAGTAGATTGGGTTAGCAAGTGACCGCTAGCATAAATCTCAGGATAAGGATAAAATAATGCCAGTCATAAAACCAAGTAAAACCATCCATAATGCATACAACCATACATATATATAGGGGTTGGGAAAGGGATCTAATTTAGAATGCACTTGAAACCTTTACCTGGGTTATGTAGCTTTGTCGTCTAACCACCCACGCGTCATATGGGTTTAGCTCCACTTGCTGAAAGGACCCTAGTGCGAGTAGACGGACGACCAAGAAATATCCCATGGGATGACTAGTTCATACCCTAATATAAAATGGGACACACATACATGGTCATCAAGACCCCTCATATCAGCAAATATGAGTTTTTGGTTTTGGTCCCCCCGGGACAGCCACCATCCAGGTCTTAGCTACATACCCTACCATTAATGCCCAATTAAAACCATGTCCAAGCAATCCATTTACTATTTATTAACCAAGGCCAATCTTTGTGGTATCTTCATACCAATCCTTACTTGTAAGTAATATCCATAGACAAACCATATAGGTTAAGGGGACCTTAGGTGCCCTTCTAATTTCTATATTAAATACCTTTGGGAGACTTTCATGTTCTCTAAAAGCACAACCATTTCTCATTTAGCCCTTTTAAACCATTTAAACCATGTATAAATCCTTTATCAGTTTAAAACATGCAAGAGTTCCATTAAAAGAAGTCAATGTAGAAAACATATCATTATAAGCATTTTATCAAACACCTTGGGGGCATAATATAACCAAAACCAATTCCAAAGACCATTAAACCATTACCATGCAATAAAATTGTCCAAAACAACCATTAATGCATATAAAAGCATAATTGAAACCATAGGAAACCATAACCAAGCATTCAATATCAAAACTCCTAAATAATAGTTGAAAACGATAATTATGAAATAGTAAAACCATGAAATCACTCATATAAACCATGTCTTTAGTCGAAATTAAAATGAGGGAAGAGAATCATGCCTTACACCAAAGAATTGATGGAAAGAAATCACCAAGATAAGCCCTAACGCAATCCTCAAGATGTAACCTTAGCCTTCTTGCTTCAAAAGATCTTAAGAGAATTATGAGTATATTTTAGAAAAGTTTCTAAGTGTTAATGAATAGAATATTATGATAAATAACCTCCTAAGTATATTAGAAGTCATGGGTCCTAGTTAGGGTAATTGGGGAAATGTTCTGAATAACCTCACTGAAATCTCTTAAAAACCCACCACAGGGATATGGCTGACCTATACGAGTCGTACCCTCTAATACAATGGGTATCCACCACTCATATCAAATCCTAAACATATGGATCAAACACTTTCCAATATATGACTCAGCCAACCAAGTTATAACCATAACATACAATCCACACCCATAATCCATATTCGTGGAACAATAAAATACCAAGAGAACCAAACATTGCCCATCATACAAATCCCTGATATGACTCGTACCAAACTCTTATGACTCACTATAATACCCCAAAGTTTTCTAGCTAAATTTTTTGTCCCAAGAATGATAAGTTTTAGCTTCTAAATTTAATGATGTTTATTCCATGAGAAATTTTCAAGATTTCCAATTTTTTTCATGTGGGAAATTAAATAAGCTTTGCATAGATATAAAATTCACCTAAATTCGATAATCGGATAAGAAGTTATGACTATTTCAAGTTCCCGTCGTAAAACAGCGCCATATTAGTCATGGCGCACTGCGCCACACGAGAAAATAGAATTTATCAAATTCCAGTAGGGGTACCGAATAGTGGTGCATTGTGCCAAACTTTTAGGTCACAAATGAAATGGAAACGCAATGTCTCCGCGTTGCGCCATTCCCCTATTTCCCAATTGTCAAATTCCAGTGACACGACGCGATAGCGCCGCGTCGTTCCAAGTCTCTAGTTCGGGAAATTTTAACCAAATTAAAAGACTCGTCCAGGGTTAAAAGTGCCAATTTTCCACCCCTATTTAAGTTCTTTAACACATGATTTAGCCATTTTCACCAAAAATAAACTAGTTTCTCTCAATTTTCTCTCAAGAACAAACTAGGGATTCAATTTCAAGAAAGTCTCATCGTCAATCATCACTAAATCAAGAACTAAGGTATGCGTTGTGTTGATTTATGGATTTATTTCATCCACAAAGATCAAGAATGCTATTTCAATTTGAAAATCATGATATTTATGTTGTGGGTAGATTGTAACCATGTTTATCTTGTTATATGATTCCCAAGTAGGAATATTTATGTGTTTTTTTTTACGAAACTACATCAGCAAGGGAGTGAAATCCATAAATTGAGTTATTTATAATGTTTCAATTTGATAATTAAGCCTATGCCCTATGGGTGCATGCAAGGTGTTTGATAAAATGCCTATCAAGATAGAAATTATGCACTATAGCTAAATTGTGATCTAAAATGACTCCCATGTTATTCATATGTAATGAAATTTGTTTGTTGGATTGCTCATGAGTTAGCCTTATGAAATTATGCTATGTATACATTCTATCTTATTCACGTACCAAGCTGTGATAGTCAAATGCCCATGAAATATCTCAAATTATTGTATTATGGATTGTTGATAATTGGTCATGCATTCAAGAATATCATGCCTTGTCAGTTTCCTTCCATCGAGTCCTGGGGGTACTTGTACCAAAAAAATATAGTTATGTGCCTAGATTAAGTGTCATGTTTTCACTATATCCTCAGTAAAGACATGATCCATAGAACTCAGTCAGTCATGTGGCTCAGGAAAACTCAGTAATACAGTAATCTCAGTACTATTCCGTCAGTCAAAAAAACTCAGTAATTCAGTCCAGTTCAATTCAGTAATCCATATTCAGTGTCTATTTAGATGGGAGTAGAAATTAGCACCGAGTGAACCCAAGGATGGGAACATACACTGTCAGATGAGGGTGTGATTCTTAGAAGTCATCCTTGCATTCTAGAACTATCTAGCCAACATAGGTTGAGATATCAACCCTGTCAGATAAGGGTTGATGAGGTGGATAAGCACTATCAGATGAGGTCCCCACCATTTTCTTTTGGGGCACTGTCAGATAAGGGTCACTCATAGCTTGTCCTTACCAGTGGCACGATATTAATACCTTTCCAATTGGGGTTACAGATTGGACCCCAACTGAGCCATAATGGAGTATTGGGGGCATGTCGGTTAGATAACTACTTCCCATAGTTTTGGTTACAAAATCAGGACTGTCAGATACAGTCATTCAGTCTAAGTAATAGAACTCAGATAGTTTTATAGAATTCAGGACTGACAGATATAGTCAACTCAGATACAATATGGAACTCAGCTAGTTCCATCAGATTATGGACTGTCAGATACAGTCACTCATGTCATCAGTTAAATCAGTCATTAGAATTCAATTATCAGTCATGTTAGTTATCAGTAAATTCATGTTATCACGATCTCAGATATTGTTACTACATATTCATGCATGTATTTTCACGTTAATATTAGTCATTTAGCTAGTATTGTTCATGCATATGAACCCCATGCATTCATCCTACCTTCCATGCATACCAGTACATTCAAAGTACTGACGCATTTGCGCTATGGTGTCTTATACCATAGGTTTAGAAGCATGAGTTCCAGAGCATCAGTAGATTCCAGATATTAGCAGTCAGTTAGCATTGAGTCCTCATCTTTCGAGGACATGATTATTTATTTATTATCTCATTAATTAATTTATTAGTTGGAGTTAGTTGGGGACCTATCCCATCAACTCCTAATTCAGACCGTTCAGTTAGTTAGAGGATTTTCAGACTAGTGTGTTTAGATATTTATTTTAGTGTTTAGGGTATTCCATACCCCATCCATATGTTAGATTTATCAGTTATGTTACAGATTTGAACCTTATGGCCTTTTAGTTCATATTTCTGCATTTATATAGTATATCATGCAGTATATAGGTACAAATATTAGTCATGGGTTAGCTTGTGGTCCGTAGGGGTCATGAGCACCATGTAGAATTTTGGGTACCAAATTTGGGGCGTAACAAACTTGGTATAAGAGCCTAAGGTTCAATAGAGTCTTAGTAAGTTTGAAAGCCACATCTAGTAGAGTCTTGTGCATGGGTGTGTTGCGTGCCACATTTATGAGCAGGAGGCTATAAGATGCTTTAGGAACTGTTTCCCTTCTTTCAGTATTCATGTCATGCCAGTGAGCATAATCTTAAGTTAATCTCTCAGTCTAATCCATTTCTCTCTTTCTTCTATAGAACATGCCTCCTAAAAGAAAAAATAGGAATCAGTCAGCCCCTCAGTCCAAAGAGCCTTTGGGCGAACATATTTCTCATGCAGAGTTTAGATCTGTATTCACTACTCTTGCTCAGTCAGTTGCTGCTCAGTATGAATGACCATTAGTTATTTTGGCCAGCCCAGTGTCCAATTCTGCTGTAGCTAGTATTTGGGACTTCACTTGAATAAATCCTTCATTCGTTCTTGGGTCTAAGTCAGATGAGGACCCTCAAGAATTCATCAATCAGGTTCAGAAGGTTACAGACGTTATGGGGGTGTCAGCTGTTGAGAGTGCAGAGTAATCTGTATATTAGTTGAAGGATGTTGCTCACATTTGGTGCAAATAGTGGAAGTCAGAAAAGTCAGTTGATGTAGGGCCTATAGAGTGGGAGGAGTTTGTCACTGCATTCTTAGAGAGGTTCTTTCCCCTAGAGCTGAGAGAAACCAAGGTGTTAGAATTCATCAACCTCAGGCAGGGCAACATGACGGTGAAAGAGTATTCTCTTAAGTTTACTTAATTGGCCAGATATGTCCCTAAAGTGGTTGCAGATAGCAGGGCCAAGATAAGTAAGTTTTTTTTAGGGTGAATGATAGTGCAGTCAATGAGTGCAGGTTTGTGATGTTGAATAGTAACATGACTTTATCTAGGCTTATGAATCATGCTCAAAGATAGAAGATCAAAAGATTAAGATGAGGGAGAAGCAAAATGAAAGAGCAAAGACAGGTAGTTTCAACTTTTCTCAGCCTAAATCAAAAGGAGAAAATCGTTCTCAGTTTGGTTCTAAGCCGTCAGTTCCAGCTCCTTCGCCAGCTAGTGCTCTAGATCCTAAGTTCAGGGATGGTAATAAAGATAGTCTCCAGGCTCTATGTCTCAGGGCAGTGTCAGCAATGCCCGAACTAATCCTCTTATCAGACTTGTGGTAAGAACCACAGGGGTGCTTGCAGAGCTGGTAGCGATGTCTATTTAGGATAAGGGAAGACAAGACATAGAGTCAGAGATTGTCCCCAGTCAGGTTATCAGGGTCAGCAGAACCATTCCTCAGCTCAGTCCAGTCGCCCAACTCAGAAGGGTGCCACTTACAGTGCTACTAATGGGCAATGTCCAAATAGACTCTATGCTCTCCAGTCCCGGCAAGATTAGGAAAATTCTCCTGATGTGGTTACTGGTACGTTATAGATATTTTATTTGTATGTTTACACTTTACTAGATTCACGAGCTTCTTTGTCTTTTGTTACTCCGTATATAGGAGTTGATTTTGGAGTCAGTCCAGAAATTCTAGCAGAGCCTTTCTCAGTCTCTACCCTAGTGGGTAAAACCATCATACCCAGCGGGTATACATGAACTGCCCGGTTATGATATTTCAGAAAGTCACTTCAGCAAACTTAGTCGAGTTAGAGATGGATGATTTTGATGTCATTCTCGGCATGGATTAGATTCATTCCTGCTATTCCACAGTCGACTACAAAAATAGAATAATCTAGTTTTATTTTCCAAATGAACCCATCCTAGAGTGGATAGGTAGTGTATTCGCTTTCAAACGTCATCTTGTTTCCTATCTTTAGGCACGGAAAATGATATATAAAGGATGTACCTATCATCTTGTTCGAGTTAAAGACACTAGTTATGAATTTCTCAGTCTTGATTCAGTCCCAGTCGTAAATGAATATTCAAATGTCTTTCCCGAAGATCTTCCAGGGATTCCTCCTAAAAGGGAAATAGACTTCCACATCAATCTTCTTCCAGACACTCAACCTATATATATTTTGTCATACAAAATAGCACCAGTATAACTCAGAGAACTGAAAGAACAACTGAAGGATCTCTTAGATAAGGGATTCATCCAACCCAGTGTGTTTTCATGGGGTGCACCAGTCTTATTCGTGTGAAAGAAAGATGCTTTTCTCAGAATATGCATAGACTACCGTCAACTAAATAAATTCATAGTAAAGAACAAGTATCCACTTCCCAGAATTGATGACTTGTTTGACCAACTTCAGGGTGCCAGTTATTTATCTAAGATAAACCTTAGATTTGGTTATCATCAGCTCATAGTCAAAGAATGTGACATTCCAAAAATTGCCTTCTGTACTCGGTAAGGTCACTTTAAATTCCTAGTCATGTCCTTTGCTCTTACCAATACCCCAACAGCTTTCATGGACTTGATAAACTGTGTGTTCAAGCAGTACTTGGAAATGTTCGTCATAGTCTTTATAGATGATATTCTGGTCTATTCCCGCATTGAGCGTGATCAGGTAGACCATCTCAGAATCATACTTCAGACTCTCAGAGATCATTAACTATTCGCCAAATTTAGTAAGTGCAAATTTTAGCTAAGGTCAGTAGTTTTCCTTGGCCATATTATTTCAGGTGATGGCATTCGATTAGATCTTCAAAAGATTGAAGTGGTAAGAAACTAGCCCAAACCTATCTCTTCATCAGATATTAGGAGTTTCTTGGGTTTGGCTGGCTATTACAGGCGGTTTGTTGAGGATTTTTCTTCTATTGCATCCCCTATGTCCAGATTAACTCAGAAGAAAGTCAAGTTTCAGTGGTCAAATCCTTGCGAGAAGAGTTTTTAGGAGTTGAAGACTCGACACACCTCAGCTCCATTCCTAGCTCTTCTAGATGGTTCAAATTATTTCATAGTGAATTGTGATGCATCCAAAGTAGGTTTTGGTTATGTCCTCATGCAGCATTGTAAGGTCATAGACTATGCCTCCAGATAGCTTAAACCCCATGAGAAGTACTATCCTACTCATGATCTTGAGTTAGAAACCGTAGTATTTGCGTTAAATATTTGGAGTCATTATCTATATGAAGTTCATGTAGATATGTTCATAGATCACAAGAGCCTTCAGTATGACTTCTCAAAAAGATCTTAATCTTTGTCAGAGAAGGTATTTAGAGCTCTTAAAAGATTATGATATGAGTGTCCTTTATCATCTGGGCAAGGCCAATATAGTGGCCGATGCTCTCACTAAACTGTCTATGGTTAGTGTTACTCATGTTGAGGACAGTAAGAAGAAGTTAGTTCAAGAAGTCCATCAACTTGCTAGACTAAGCGTTCACTTAATCAATACAGATAAGGGTGATATATGTGTTCAGAGTAGTGCAAAATCATCTCTACTTTCTGAGGTGAAAGAAAAGAAAGTTAGAGATCTTAGTTTAGTCAAGTGGAAAGAGTCAGTTAAAGATCAGAAAGTGAAAGATTTATCCCAAGGGGGAGATGGTGTTCTGCGTTGCCAGGAAAATCTGGCTGTAGATAACTTAAGGCAGTAAATTCTTGTAAAAGCCCAAGGTGTGTGCTACTCTAGTCATCCAGGGGCCACAAAGATGTACCACGACTTATGGGATATCTATTGGTGGATTGGGATGAACAGGGATATTGCAGAGTTTGTGGCTAAATGCTCTACATTTCAGCAGGTTAAGATAGAACATCAGAAGCCTAGGTGGCCTACCTAGGAGTTCATTATTCCTACTTGGAAGTGGGAAGAAGTGAATATAGACTTCGTGACGGGTTTGCCTCAAACACGTCGTCAGCATGATTCAGTCTAGTTTGTTGTAGACAAGATGACCATGTCAGCTCATTTGTGCACTGTTCATACCTATTATTCAGCTGAGGATTATACCAAACTCTACATCAGAGAGTTGGTTAGATTGCACGTTGTTCCATTATCTATTATCTCAGACAGAGGTACCTAGTTCACCATTCATTTCTAGAAAACATTCCAAATAGGACTATGTACCCAAATTCATCTCAGTACAGCCTTTCATTCTCAGATAGATGGTCTACCAGAAACAATGATTAAGACCCTAGAAGATATGCTAAGGGCGTGTGTAATTAATTTCAAGGGTAGTTGGGATGACCACTTGCCTTTGATTGAGTTTTCATACAACAATACCTATTATTCTAGTATTTGGATGGCTCCATTCGAAGATCCTATAATAGGAGGTGCAGATCTCCAATTGGTTGGTTTGAAGTTAGTGAGGCCTCAGTTATAGGGCCTGACTTAGTATTCGATACCTTAGAGAAAGTCCAGTAGATCAGAGAAAGACTCTGGGCTGCTCAGAGCCGATAGAAGTCTTATGTAGATGTGTGTAGAAAGGATCTCAAGTTCGATATTGGTGACTATGTCTATCTAAAGATCTCACCCATGAAGGGAGTGAAGAGGATCGACAAGAAGGGAAAGCACAGTCACCGATATGTTGGTCCCTTAAAAATTCTCAGTCGCTTCAACAAGGTAGCTTCTGACCTTGAATTGCCTTCAGATCTAACCTCAGATCCAGTCTTCCATGTCACTTTGCTTAAGAAGTTAATAGGTGACCCAATGGTTGTAGTCCCTATTCAGAAGATAGATATTCAGAACAGCCTCTCTTATAAAGAGATTCAAGTCAAAATTCTAGACTATCAGATTCGTAGACTGAGGAACAAAGAAGCCCTCTAGTCAAAGTTCTTTGGCGGATTCAATCCATTGAGGGAGATACTGGGGAAAAAGAAGTAGACATGTGTACCAAGTATCCTCACCTATTCTCTTCTAACTCATATTCAGTTCAAGGTAATAGTTCTCCTTAAGCTTTTTAGTTTCAACTCCTGATTTCAGTTACAAGATGATATCAGCCTCATGCTCAGGATTCCATTTTTAAACTGGGTACTAAGTACCGTTGCATATTCAATTATATGTTCATTCATCATATTAGTCATGTAGTCATGCATTAGACATGCATTCTCCTTGTGAGAAGACTCAGTTATTAAAAATCTCAGTCATGTAATCAGTTTTGTCATGTATTCACGCATCATATATGTGTGATCAACTTATCATTACTCTCAGTTATGCATTCATGTATCAACTCAGTCATGAAATTATGCATCAGAATAGCATGCTGAGTATGAATCTCTGAAATGTTAGTTATGTCAATCATGTTTCATTGTTCATGTTTAGTTTGTACTTTAGCTTATCGTTTCTCCTCTCTCAGTCAGTCTCATTCGAGGGTGAATGTTCCCAAAGGGGAGATATTGCAATACCCCAAAGTTTCCTAACTAATTTTTTTATCCCAAGAATATCAAGTGTTAGCTTCTAAATTGAATGATGTTTATTCTATGAGTAAACCATTCTCAGTTTCATCCTATGTCGTCAGTTCCAGTTCCTTTGTCAGCTAGTGCTCCAGCTCCTAAGTTCAGGGATGGTAATAAAGATGGGTGCCAGGCTCTAAGTCTCAGGGAAGTGTCAGCAATGCCCGAACTAATCCTCTTTGTCAGACTTGTGGTAAGAACCACAAGGGTGCTTGCAGAGCTGATAGCGATGTCTATTTAGGATAGGGCAAGCCAGGCCATAAAGTCAGAGATTTTCCCTAGTCAGGTTATTAGGGTCAGTAGAACCGTTCCTCGGCTCAGTCCAGTCGCCCAACTAAGTAGGGTGCCACTTCCAGTGCCACTAATGGGCAATGCCCAAATAGACTCTATACCCTCTAGTCGCAGAAAGATCAAGAAAATTCTCCTGATATGGTTATTGGTACATTATACATCTTTAATGTGTATGTTTTCGCTTTGCTTGATCTAGGAGCTTCTATGTATTATGCTACTCCATATATAACATTTAATTTCAGAGTCAGTCCAGATATTCTAGCAAATCCCTTCTTAGTCTCTACCCCAGTGGGTAAAACCATCATACCCGATGGATATACAGGAACTGCCCGATTATGATATTTTAAAAAGTCACTTCAACAAACTTAGTCGAATTAGAGATTGCTGATTTTGATGTCATTCTCAGCATGGATTGGATTCATTCCTTCTATGCCACAGTCGAGTACAGAAACAGAATAGTCCAGTATTATTTTCTGAATAAACCCATCCTAGAGTAGAAGGGTAGTGTATTCTCTTTCAAAGGTCATCTTGTTTCCACCCTTCGGGCATGAAAAATGATATCTAAAGGATGTGTCTATCATCGTGTTCGAGTTAAGAACACTAGTTATGAAACTCCCAGTCTTGATTCTATCCCAGTTGTGAATGAATAATCAGATGTCTTTCCTGAAGATCTTCTGGGGATTCCTCTCGAAAGGGAAATAGACTTCGATATCGATCTTCTTCCAAATACTCAGCCTATATCTATTCCATCATATAGAATGGCACCAGCAGAACTCAGAGAACTAAAAGAACAGTTGAAGGATCTCCAAGATAAGGGATTCATCAGAACCAGTGTGTCCCCATGGGGTGCACCAGTCTTATTCGTATGAAAGAAAGATGGTTATCTCAGAATATGCATAGACTACCGTCAACTCAATAAAGTCAAAGTCAAGAACAAGTATCCACTTCCCAGAATTAATCACTTTTTTGACCAACTTCAGGGTGCCAGTTATTTATCTAATAAAGACCTCAGATCCGGCTCTCATCAGCTCAGAGTTAGAGAATATGAAATTCCAAAAATAACCTTCCATACTCAGTATGGTCACTTCGAATTCCTAGTCATGTCCTTTGGTCTTACCAATGCCCCAGCAGCTTTCATGGACTTGATGAACCGTGTTTTCAAGCCGTACTTGGACATGTTCATCATAGTCTTTATAGATGATATTTTGGTCTATTCTCGCAGTGAGCGTGATTATCCAGACCATCTCAGAATCATACTTCAGACTCTCAGAGATCATCAGTTGTTCACCAAATTTAGTAAGTGCAAATTTTAGTTAAGGTCAGTAGCATTCCTTGGCCATATCGTTTCAGGTGATGGCATTAAAGTAGATCCTCAAAAGACCAAAGCGGTAAAAAACAGGCCTAAACCTATCTCTCCATCATATATTAGTAATTTCTTGGGTTTGGATGGATATTATAGGCGGTTTATTGAGGGATTTTCTTCTATTGCATCCCCTGTGTCCAGATTCACTCAGAAGAAAGTCAAGTTTCAGTGGTCAGATCCTTGCGAGAATAGTTTATAGGAGTTGAAGACTCGACTTACCTCAGCTCCATTTCTAGATTTTCTAGATAGTTCAGATTGTTTCGTAGTGTATTGTGATGCATCCAAAGTAGGTTTGGGTTGTATCCTCCTGCAACATGGTAAGTTCATAGCATACACTTTTAGATTGGTTAAACCCCATGAGAAGTATTAGCCTACTCATGATCTCGAGTTAGCAACCGTAGTATTTGACTTAAAGATTTAGAGTCATTATCTATATGAATTTTATATAGATGTGTTCATAAATCACAAGAGCCTTCAGTATGTCTTCTTAAAAAGATCTCAATCTTTGTTAGAGAAGGTAGTTAGAGCTCTTGAAAGATTATGACATAAGTGTTCTTTATTATTCGAGAAAGGCCAATGTAGTGGTCGACGCTCTCAGTAGACTGTCTATGGGTAGTGTTACTAATGTTGAGGATAGTAAGAAGAAGTTAACTCAGGAAGTCCATCAAATTACTAGACTAGGTATTCGCTTAGTCGATAAAGAGAAGATTGATATATGGGTTCAGAGTAGTTCAAAATCATCTCTAGTTTCTGAGGTGAAAGGAAAACAAGATAGAGATCTCCGTTTAGTCAAGTTGAAAAAGTCAGTTAAAGATCAGAAAGTGGAGATTTTCTCCCAAGAGGGAAATGGTGTTCTGCGTTGTTAGGAACATCTGTGTGTTCCAGTTGTAGATGACTTAAGGTAGCGAATTCTTGCAGGAGCGCATGGTGCACGCTACTCTATTCATCCAGGGGCCACAAAGATGTACCACAACTTATGAGAGATCTATTAGTGGAGTGGGATGAAGAGGGATATTGCAGAGTTTGTGGCTAAGTGATCTACATGTCAGCAGGTTAAGATAGAGCATCAAAAGCCTAGTGGAGCTCTGCAGGAGTTCATTATTCCTACTTGAAAGTGGGAAGAAGTAAACATGGACTTCGTGATGGGTTTTCCTTAAACTCGTCTTCAGCATGATTAAGTTTGGTTCGTTGTAGATAGGATAACCATGTTAGCTTATTTTATCCCTGTTCATGCCTATTTCCAGCCAAGTATTACACCAAACTCTACATCAGAGAGGTTGAAAGATTACACGGTGTTCCATTATCTATTATCCCAGACAGAGGTACCCAGTTCACCTCTTATTTCTGGAAAGCATTCCAAATGAGTCTTGGTACCCAAATTCATCTCAGTACAGTCTTTCATCCTCAGATAGGTGGCCAAGAAAAAGGGACCATTCATACCCTAGAAGATATGCTAAGGGAGTGTGCAATTGATTTCAAGAGTAGTTGGGATGACCACTTGCCTTTGATTGAGTTTGCATACAACCATACCTATCATTCCAGTATTTGGATGGCTCCATTAAAAGCTATCTATGGTAGGAGGTGAAGATCTCTAATCGGTTGGTTCGAAGTTAGTGAGGCCTCAGTTATAGGTCCTGACTTAGTATTCGATGCCTTAGAGAAAGTCCAGTTGATCAGATAAAGACTCCGAGTTGCTCAGAGCCGATGGAAGTCTTATGTAGATGTGCGTAGAAAGGATATCAAGTTCGATATTGGTGACTATTTCTATCTAAAGATCTCACCCATGAAGAAAGTTAAGAGTTTCGACAAGAAGGGAAAGCTCAGTCCCCGATATGTCGGTCCCTTCAAAATTCTCAGTCGCTACAACAAGGTGGCTTATGAGATCGAATTGCCTTCAGATCTAGCCTCATATCTAGTCTTCCATGTCACTTTGCTCAAGAAGTGCATAGGTGACCCAGTGGTTGTAGTCCCTATTTAGAGCATAGATATTCAGAATAGCCTCTCTAATGAAAAGATTCCAGTCAAAATTCTAGTCTATCAGACTCGTAGACTGAGAAACAAAAAAGTCTTCTAGTCAAAGTTCTTTGGCAGAATCAGTCCATTGAGGGAGATACTTAGGAATAAGAAACAGGCATGTGTACCAAGTATCCTCACCTCCTCTCTGCTAACTCAGAACTATCTCAAGGTAACAGTTCTCCTTAAGCTTTTCAGTTTCATGTCCAGATATTTGCTACAACTTAATATCAGCCTCATGCTTAGGATTCCATTTTTAAACTGGGTACTAAGTACCATTGCATATCCAATTATATGTTCATGCATCAGATTAGTCATGTATTCATGCATTTTCCCTATGAGAAGACTCAGTTATTAAAAATCTTAGTTATGTAATCAGTTTTGTCATGTATTCATGCATCATAAATGTGTGATCAACTTATCACTACTCTCAGACATGCATTCATGTATCAGCTCAGTCATGAAATCATGCATCATATATGCATGCTAGGTATGAATCTATGAAATGTCATATATGTCAATAATGTTTCATTGTTCATGTTCAGTGTATAGTTTGACTTATCATTTCTCCTCTCTAAGTCAGTCTCATTCAAGGACGAATGTTCCCAAATGAGAGATATTGTAATACTCTGAAGTTTCCTAACTAATTTGTTTATCCCAAGAATGCCAAGTGTTAGCTTCTAAATTGAATGATGTTTATTCTATGAGGAAACCATTCTAAGTTTCGTCCTAAGCTATCAGTTCCAGATCCTTCATCAGCTAGTGCTCTAGTTCCTAAGTTCAGGAATGGTAATAAAGATGGGCACTAGGCTCTAAGTCTCAGGGCAGTGTCAGCAGTGCCTGAACTAATTCTCTTTGTCAGATTTATGGTAAGAACCACAAGGGTACTTGCAGAGCTGGTAGCTATATCTATTTAGGATGAGGAAAGTTAGGCCATAGATTCAGAGATTGTCCCCAGTCAGGTTATCAGGGTCAGTAGAACTGTTCCGCAGCTCAGTCCAGTCGCCCAACTCAGCAGGGTGCCATTTTCAGTGCTACTTGTGAGCAACGCCCAAACATACTCTTTTCTCTCTAGTTTCGGCAAGATCAGGAAAATTCTCCTGATGTGGTTACTTGTTAATTGTAGATCTTTTATGTGCATGTTTACTCTTTGCTAGATCCAAGAGCTTCTTTGTCTTTTGTTACTCCGTATATAGCAGTTGATTTTGAAGTCAGTCCTGAAATTTTAGCAGATCCCTTCTTAGTCTCTACCCCAGTGGGTAAAACCATCATACCCGACGGTTATACAAGAACTTCCCGGTTATGATATTTCAGAAAGTCAACTCAGCAAACTTAGTCAAATTAGATATGGTGATTTTTATGTCATTCTCAGCATGGATTAGCTTTATTCCTTCTATGCCATATTCGACTACAAAAATAGAATAGTCCAGTTTCATTTTCTGAATGAACCCGTCCTAGAGTAGAAGGGTAGTGTATTCACTTTCAGAGGTTATCTTGTTTCCTACCTTCGGGCACCAAAAATGATATCTAAAGGATGTATCTATCATCTTGTTTGAGTTAAGGACACTAGTTATGAAACTCCTAGTCTTGATTCAGTCCCAGTCGTGAATGAATATTCAGATGTCTTTCCCGAAGATCTTCCAGGGATTCCTCCCAAAAGGGAAATTGACTTCGACATCGATCTTCTTCTAGATACTAAGACTATATATATTCCATCATATAGAATGGCACTAGAAGAACTCAGAGAACTGAAAGAACAGTTGAAGGATCTATTAGATAAGGGATTCATCAAACCCAGTGTCTCCCCATGGGGTGCACAAGTCTTATTCGTTCGAAATAAAGATAGTTCTATAATAATATGCATAGACTACCGTTAACTCAATAAAGTCATGGTCAAGAACTAGTATCCACTTCCTAGAATTGATGACTTATTTGACCAACTTTAGTGTGCCAGTTATTTCTTTATGATAGACCTCAGATCCATCTATCATCAGCTTAGAGTTAGAGAATGTGATATTCCAAAAATAACCTTCCGTACTCTGTATGGTCACTTCAAATTCCTAGTCGTCTTCAGAGTTAGAGATCATGAGAGAATATGATTTGGACTTGTTCTTCATAGTCTTTATAGATGATATTCTTGTTTATTCCTACAGTGAGCGTGATCATGCAGACCATATCAGAATTATACTTCAGACTCTCTGAGATCATTAGCTATTTTCCAAATTTAGTAAGTACAAATTTCAGCTAAGATCAGTAGCATTCCTTGGCCATATCATTTTAGGTGATGACATTAAAGTAGATCCTGAAAAGACTGAAGCAGTAAGAAACTAGCCCAAACTTGTCTCTCCATCAGATATTAGGAGTTTTTTGGGTTTGGCTAGCTATTACAGGCAGTTTGTTGAGGGATTTTCTTATATTCATCCCCGATGTCCATATTGGCTTAGAAGAAAGTAAAGTTTCAGTGGTCAAACCCATGCGAGAAGAGTATTTAGGAGTTGAAGACTCGACTCACCTCAACTCCATTCCTAGCTTTTCCAGATGGTTCAAATTGTTTCGTAGTGTATTGTGATGCATTCAGAGTAGGTTTGGGTTGTGTCCAGATGCAGCATCGTATGTTCATAGCCTACGCCTCCAAACAGCTTAAACCCCGTGAGAAGTACTATTCTACTCATGATCTTGAGTTAGCAATCGTAGTATTTGCCTTAAACATTTGGAGTCATTATCTATGTAGAGTTTATGTAGATGTGTTCATAGATCATAAGAGTCTTTAGTATGTATTCTCATAAAGATCTTAATATTTGTCAGAGAAGGTGGTTAGAGCTCTTGAAATATTATGACACCAGTGTTCTTTATCATCCGGGCAAGGCCAATGTAGTGGTCAACGCTCTCAGTAGACTATCTATGGGTAGTGTTACTGATTTTGAGGACAGTAAGAAGAAGTTAGCTCAGGAAGTCCATCAACTTTCCATACTAGGCATTCACTTAGTCGATATAGAGAAGGGTGATATATGGGTTGAGAGTAGTTTAGAATCATCTCTAGTTTCTGAGGTAAAAGAAAAACAAGATAGAGATATTGGTTTTGCTAAGTTGAAAGAGTTAGTTAAAGATTAGAAAGTAAAGGTTTTCTCCCAAGGGGGAGATGGTGTTCTGCGTTGTCAGGAATATCTGTGTGTTCCAGCTGTAGATGACTTAAGGCAGCAAATTCTTCCAGAAGCGTATGGTACACGCTACTCATTTCATCTAGGGGACACAAAGATGTACCACGACTTGCGGGAGATCTATAGGTGTAGTGGGATGAAGATGGATATTGCAGAGTTTGTGGCTAAGTGCTCTACATGTCAGTAGGTTAAGATAGAGTATCATAAGCCTAGTGGAACTATGTAGGAGTTCATTATTCTTACTTGGAAGTAGGAAGAAGTAAACATGGACTTTGTGATGGGTTGGCCTCAAACTCGTCGTCAGCATGATTCAGTCTGGTTCGTTGAAGACAGGATGAATATGTCAACTTATTTGCTCCCTGTTCATACCTGTTATTCTGCCAAGGATTACAACAAACTCTACATTTGTGAGTTGGTCAGATTACACGGTGTTCTATTATTTATTATCTCAGAAAGAGGTACCCAGTTCAACTCTTATTTTTGGAAACCATTCCAAATGGGTCTTGGTACCCAAATTCATCTCATTACAACCTTTTATCCTTAGACAGATGGTCAAGCAGAAAGGATCATTCAGACCCTAAAAGATATGCTAAGGGCGTGTGCAATTGATTTCAAGGGTAGTTGGGATAACCACTTGTCTTTGATTGAGTTTGCATACAAGAATACCTATTATTCCAGTATTCGGATGGCTCTATTCATAGCTCTATATGGTAGCAGGGGAAGATCTCCAATCGGTTGGTTTGAAGTTAGTGAGGCCTCAGTTATAGGGCCTGACTTAGTATGTGATGCCTTAGAGAAAGTCCAGTTGATCAGAAAAAGACTCCGAGCTTCTCAGAGCCGATGGAAGTCTTATGCAGACGTTCATAGAAAGGATCTTGAGTTTGAGATTGGTGACTATGTCTATTTAAAGATCTCACCCATGAAGGGAGTGAAGAGGTTCAACAAGAAGGGAAAGCTCATTCCTCAATATGTCGGTCCCTTTAAAATTCTCAGTTACTTCGGCAAGGTAGCTTACGAGCTCAAATTGCCTTCATATCTAGCCTCAGATCCAGTCATCCATGTCACTTTGCTCAAGAAGTTCATAGGTGATCCAACGGTTGTAGTCCCTATTCAGAGCATAGATATTAATAACAACCTCTTTTATGAAGTGATTCCAGTCAAAATTCTAGACTATCAGACTCATAGACTGAGGAACAAAGAAGCCCTCTAGTCAAATTTCTTTAGTGGAATCAGTCCGTTGAGGGAGCTACTTAGGAAGAAAAAGCAGACATGCATACCTAGTATCCTTACCTCTTCTATGCTAACTCAGATCTAGTTCAAGGTAACATTTATCCTTAAGATTTTCAGTTTCATGTCCAGATTTCAGTTACAAATTGATATCAGCCGCATGCTAAGGATTTCATTTTAAATTGGGTTCTAAGTACCATTGCATAATCAGTTATATGTTTATGCATTAGATTAGTCATGTATTCATGCATTAGACATGCATTCTCCTCGTGAGAAGACTCAGTTATTAAAAATCTCAGTTATTTAATCAGTTTTGTCATGTATTCATATATCATAAATATGTGATCAACTTATCACTACTCTCAGTCATGTATTCATGTATCATCTTAGTCATGAAATCATACATCAGATATGCATGCTCAGTATGAATCTCTGAAATGTCAGTTATGTCAATTATGTTTCATTGTTCATGATCAGTATGTTCTTTAGCTTATCGTTTCTTTTCTCTCAGTCAGTCTCATTTGAGGATGAATGTTCCCAAAGAGGAGATATTGTCATACCCTAAAGTTTCCTAACTAATTTTTTTGTTCCAAGAATGTCAAGTGTTAGCTTCTAAATTGAATGATGTTTATTATATTAGGAATTTTAAAGATTTTCACTTTTTGTCGTGTGGGAAATTCAATAAGCTTTCCATCGTTATAAAATTTGCCTAAATCCGATAATCGGGTAAGAAGTTATGACTATTTTAAGTTCCCATCGTAAAACAACGCAATATTAGTCAGTGGTGCACCACGCCACAAGAGAAAATTGCATTTATCAAATTCCAGTAGGGGCCAGTGATAGAGGCGCATCGGACAAAACTTCCAGGTTGTAAATAAAGTGGCAATGCGATGGCTCCGCGTCGCTCCATTCCCCTATTTCCCAATTGTCAAATTCCAGTGACACGGCGCGATAGCGCCACATCACGCCAGGGGTTTAGTTAGGAAAATTTTCACCAAATTAAAAGACACATCTAGCGTTAAAAGGGACAATTTCCCACCCCTATTTAAGTACTTTAACACGTGATTTAGCCATTTTTCACCCAAAATAAACTTGTTTCTCTCAATTTTCTCTTAAGAACAAGCTAGGGTTTCAATTGGGGATTCAATTTCAAGAAAGTCTCTCTGTCAATCTTTACTAAACCAAAAACTAAGGTATGTGTTGTGTTTATATTAGATTCCTTTCATCCATAAAACTCAAGAACCCTATTTTAAATTGCAAATCATGATATTTATGTTGTGGATTGCATGTAACCTTGTATAGCTTGTTATATGATTCCCAAGTTGGAATATTTATGTTTTTTTTCTTATAAAACTACATCAGCAAGTGAGTGAAATCCATAAATTGAGTTATTTATAATGTTTCAATTTGATGATTAATCCTATGCCCTATGGGTGCATGCAAGGTGTTTGATAAAATGCCTAGGAAGATAGAAATTATGCACTATAGCTAAATTGTGATCTAAAATGACTTCCATGTTATTCTTATGTATTGAAATTTGTTTGTTGGATTTCTCATGAGTTAGCCTTTTGAAATTATGCTATGTATACATGCTATCTTATTCACGTACCAAGCTATGATAGTCAAATGCCTATGAAATATCTCCAATTATTGTATTATGGATTGTTGATGATTGGTCATGCATTCAAGAATGTCATGCCTTGTCAGTTTCCTTCCATCGAGTCCTGGGGGTACTTTTACCTGAAATATATAGTTGTGTACCTAGATTTAGTGTCATGTTTTCACGATATCCTCAGTCAAACCATGATTCATAAAATTCAGTAAGTCATGTGACTCAGGAAAACTTAGTAATACAGTAATCTCATTACTATTTTGTAAGTCAATATAACTCAGTAATTCATTCTAGTTCAGTTCAGTAATCTATGTTCAGTGTCTATTCAGATGGGAGTAGAAACTAGCACCGAGTGAACCCAACGATGGGAACACACACTGTCAGATGAGGGTGTGATTGTTAGAAGTTATCCTTGCATTCCAGAACTATGTAGCCAGCATAGGTTGAGACATCAACACTATCAGATGAGAGTTGATGAGGTGGATTAGCACTGTCAGATGAGGGGCCCACTATTCTCTTTTGGGGACACTATTAGATGAGGGTCACTCACATTTTTTCCTTACCAGTGGCGTAGTATTGACACCCTTCCAATTGGGGTTACAGATTAAACCCCAACTCAGTCATAATACCGTATTAAGGGAATGTCAGTTAGATAACTATTTCCCACAGTTTCAGTTATAGAATCAGGACTATCAGATACAGTTATTCAGTCTCCGTAATAGAACTCAGATAGTTCTATAGAATTCAGGACTATCAGATACATTACAAAACTCAACTAGTTCCTTCAGATTCAGGACTATTAGATACAGTCACTCATGTCATAAGTTATATCAGTCATCAAAATTCAGTTATCAGTCATGTTAATTATCAGTAAATTCATGTTATCATAATCTCAGATATAGTTAGTACGTATTTATGCATGTATTCTTATGTTCATATTAGTAAGTTTAGCCAGTATTGTTCATGCATATGAACTCCATGCATTCAGCCTACCTTTCATTCATACCGGTACATTCAAAGTACTGATGTAATTGTGCTATGTTGTCTTATACGATAGGTTCAGAAGCATGAGCTCCAGAGCATCAGTAGATTCCAGATATCAACAATCAGTTAGTAGTGAGTCCTCATCCTTTGAGGACATGATTATTTCTTTATTATCTCATTCATTAATTTATTAGTTGGAGTTAGTTGGGGACCTGTCCCATCAACTCCTTATTCAGATAGTTCAGTCAGTTAGAGGTTTTTCAGACTAGTGTGTTCTGATATTTATTTTAGTGTTTTGGATATTTCATACCCCATCCATATGTTATGATTTATTAGTTATGTAGTAAACAGGTACAGATATTAGTCATGGGTTAGCTTGTGGTACTTCGGGGTCATGAGCACCATGTAGCATTCCGAGTATCAGATTTAGGGTGTTACACTCACACCCCTAAGTTATACCCATTATAGTGACAAAACCCATCCCACCAACTAACACTGGTCAGCATACGATAGGACCATACAACTCATATCCCAATATACGGCTCATAACCATAAGTCGTATTGGATCCAAAAAATAAATTTCCAGGAAATTTTCTAAGGGTCGATACCTAGGATGTTTAAGTATCGGAGGTCACCTCCTAACCCAACCTAAACACCTCATCATATCATAGGATTTGAAGGAATTCCAATTCACAGGTTAAGATCACAAAATAATATCATAAGTCAACATTAGATTCATAATGTTAAAAACAATGCCCATCTTTACAGTTGTTCACAATACCTCTATAAAAATCAAAGTCAATAAGTATTTATTTCAGGACAAGCCCCCGACTATATTCAAACTTAGTCTTAAAGAGACTAAGTCTAAGGTAAGGACTAAGATATGAATGTCTTTCGGATGTAAGGAAGATCACCTCTTTAAGTCAATGCACGAACCGCCTGATTATCTAATCACTATGCAGGTAAAGAAAACGATGCTCCGACCACAACATCGCATGGGGACATAGCATCCAGATATGGTTAAAAGTTGGAACGCTAGCATGTAACTAGAGGGTAAGGATAAAATAACATCATCATTTAAGAATAAGTCAATATATATGTAATGCCTCGTATATTTCAAAATGTTTACCACCAACTATTCACTTACGAAATATTTAGACTTGAGATTATAAGGAGGTATATAAGCTTAAAATTAGAGTTAAGTGTTAAGCTAGTGTAGAGGGGTTATGATGTTTTAAATATAGGATAAAATAAATGAAGTGCTTGCTAGACTTTAATTAAGATAGTAAGTGACAAGTAGGTGTATCACCTACTTAGACTAATTGACCAAATTGAAGCCTATATATAAGGACTTATTTGAGGCTCTAATTAACTAAAAAAATATAAGTAGAATGGAAGCCAAGGCCCAATCTTCCAATCCCACAAAGGTTACTTAAAAATGTCCTAGTAGATGCATCACCTACTTTGACTTTTGACCAGCTTAAATGGACAAAGTGGGTGCATCACCTACCTAGCATTTATGGTCCAAATTAGAGTCAAATGGTGGATGGAAAGAAAGAGGAGAATGATCCAACAAATTGAGGCCTTTAAAGGTCCAAGTAATCATTAATAAACACTCATATTTTTCTCATCAAATTCAATTTTTCTTAGGTATTTTATTCTCTCTTTTCTATCCTCTAAACAACCTCCCTATTTTTCATTAGGGTTCTAAGTGTTCTTCAAAATAATTTTTCTAAAGAAGCCCATAAAATCACCTTATCTCATCCTTAATTTTGAATATATTAGAATGTTATTCAAGAGGAGTAAATATATAGGTGTTGGTAGAAAAGGTGCTGCCACTATCTTTCAAAGATTAAGGTAATAATTTCATGGCGTAAGCTTGGGTTGTTGGTCTATTTTTCTCTGATGCTTGTGCTAACTTTTCTTTCCTATTTTGTGATTTATAGATGGTCACAATGATAGTAATTGGGAAAAATAACAAATTAAGATATCCAAGGTAAGGTGTTGCCCCAACTTCTAATTATTAGCTCATTATCACATTATCGACATTCTTGTATACTGGAACTAATGGGATGGCAATTGAAAGTATGAGATTATATTTTCTAACTATATTTTTATGTTGGAGCTACATTATTGTATTGGGAAGTTAGGAAATCAATAACTGGCAATAAAAAATATTTGGTTAATGTTATTATGGGGCGTAAATGAAGGTACGGATATGGGGGCAATTATTGTAGTTTATTGATTTTGTGACTATTTATGGGTTTCTTTATATGTATTTATATTGAAAGAAAGCGAGTCCCCTTATAAAATAGTTGAATGGAGATTTTATTGAAGTATAAAAGGAGGGTATGATAATACATCATGTCTTTAGGGGTTTGGGAGGTGCTACTGACCTTCAAGTGGTTAACTATTATTGTTGAAGGATTATATTATTAGTAGGATCTAATATTAGCTTCATTATGTCCTTATATTATAGAGTAACACTTAAAGAAAAGGAGAATTATTGTAGTCACATTGGTCGAAAGATAAGGTATGTATGGCTATTTGATTCCATATTTTTTGGCATGAATCAAGTACTTGCGTTACAAAGTAAGTGTAAGTGTTCTTCCTAGAAAGTGGGGTAAAGGAGAATCATATAATATCCAGTGTAGATAACGATCTTCTCCACCCCTTACTATGTTAAAGTACTTTAATGTGGGGTTATTACTATACTTCCTTCCATAGTGAACCCTTGTCACATATTTATCTTAGATGTGTCTATAATATCCTTGATTATACATGGTAAGTATGTACATTTTTCGGGTACACAAACTGCCCAGTTATCACTAACTTGATCCAATTGGTTTAGTTGATTAAGTACTTTATTTTCTTACATAAATACATGTTCCTCTAATTAGACCCAAGTGTCTTAGTATATAATTGTGACTCATAGAATCCTTACTTTCTTTTTTGTACAATTCTTTATGTCCTTACTTTAAATGTACTATTTTTCTCAATTTGAATCGGCCCTAGTGCTTCACTATCTCTTATACTTATGTACGCCTTTTAATAGATATCCTTACTAAGTATCTAGTTATCATATAACTGTGTAGAGCTCTTACATTCTTTGTTGAGAGGTTAAATGTCTCCTCTTAGATATCTTCTCTTGATATACATGTATGATCCTATTTGAGATGCCCAAATGCTTAGTGCATTTATTGAGTCTCTTAAGCTTCTAAATATTGCGTTGGTGGTACAATTGATTCTTTTTTCATTGTTACTATCTTGAGTCCCTACTCATATGTCTCTACTATGATTTATTGTACCAAAGGTGAAAACACCATGACCATCAAAATTACAATCTCAAAGATTAAGGAAGTAATGTAAAGAAAATAAAATTATATTATTGGTGGTAGAATATGGGCAAAATACTAGCATGGGATGATCCCAATATATCATATTATGGTTGGCAGCTCAAGGGAAAAAGCCTAGCTTGAGCAGATCCAAATATACTTATATTATGGGTGACAGATCAAGGGCAAAAGCCTAGCATGACCCGATCCCAATCTACTTATATTATGGATGGAAGATCAGGGGTGAAAGCCTAGAAAGATCCGATCCCAATCTACTTAAATTATGGGTGGTAGCTCAGAGGCAAAATCCTAGCATGGGATAATCCCAATCTACTTAAACTATGGGTGGCAGCTCAGGGGTGAAAGTCTAGCATGAGTCGATCCCAATCTACTTATATTATGGGTGGCAGCTTATGGACGAAATCCTAGCATGGGCCAATCCCAATTCTTGGACTTATGGGTGGCATCTCAGGGGCGAAATCTTAGCATTGTATGATCCCAATTCTTGGATGGATGGCAACTCAGGGAGAAAGCCAAGCATGGGTTGATCCCTATTATTATCTTTTTCACTGATCAGCTGGTCATATATATCACATGGATTACAAAGATTATAAAAAAAAGAACATTAAAGTAAAGAAAATCATGTAACGTACAGGCTTCCACAAGTGAAAGTAAAAGGTGGTCGTTCATCCTTATTTGTACATTTATATATTTATCCCAGATTTTATTGATCTCTTATTTCACTTATGGTTATTTTATGCCTTACATATTCAGTATATTACTTTGTACTAACGTCCCGCATGGGGAACCAATGTTGTACGTTGCAGGCACAAGTTCTTATCTAGTAGATCTCTCCAATAGAAGTACAGGATAATTAGTGGCTGTTGGTGAGCTCCAAGTTGATTTGGGGCCTTGCTGAGTCTTTATCATATATATTATAATTGTTTTATAGTCATGGATTCCATTAGAGGCTTTGTCGACATTGTAAAGTAGTTATACATATTCATAGACTTACATGTCATCTGTATCAGTTTGGCTAATGAGTTGGTATTGCATACACAACATTTCTTATCAACAATTCCATTTGTATAGTGATTTATTTTATCATCTACGTTATTGTTATAGTATATGTTCCTATAGTTGTTGTTCGCCTTATCTAGTATTGGGGTATGACAAAAGTGGTATCAGAACGGTTCATCCTAGGGAATCTACAAAGCTATATCTAGTAGAGCCTTACTTATGAATGTGTTGCGCACCATATTTATAATTAGGGGGATAATTTAACATTCAATAAATGTTGCTTTCTTTCATATTACATACCGTGCAACAGAGCCGTGCTAAGGAGTCCATTCCCACTCTTACTCTACTATAGCTATGGTCAACAGTGGCAAAAAGGCCAGCACCACTAATGCCTAATGGGAAACCTACAAAGAAGTATCTCTAGTCATTGAAATTCATATTAGGGTGAGCCAATTTAGTCTAACCTCATGGCCCACAATCGTTAATGGTTTTTGTGTTACTTACACATAAGTCTGCATTTTTACTATTCGTATTGTCTTGGTTCATTTGAATGAGATATAATAGGGTTATTAACATTTTTGTATAGTAAATAGTTAACTAGTCATAAAGATGGGTTGCAAACATTTCTTAGTGCGCTTCTTAAGAGAACAGGAATGCTTCTTGGGTCTGAGATTTCCCCCACATGACTTCTTTAATATATAGGATTTGATCCAATGAAGGACATTTAGTACTTTGTTAGTAAAAATATAGTGTTTTAGAGTTACACATATTGATAAAATAGAATTTACTAAACTAGTTTTGTATTAGTTTAATAAGGCGAGTAGCATGGTCTGAAAAGTGAACCTTTACATGTGATAACATTACTAGATATCATTCTAGATTTTAGTAATTATCTTTTTATAAGTATGTGTGTATGACCACCCCAAATAGGTTAATAACATGCAATCCCTTTTGTTTTTAGAAAACTCTAGGATGAGCATTTCTAAGAGTTTATGTAAAGTTGGTTCCTACGGTTCTATGTTTTGGATATAGAGGAATGTATATGACTACATCTTAAGGCTGAAAAAGAAATATTTACTAGTTAGACCTAAGTTGTGATTAACTAGGCTGATTGTAGTGGAATTAGAATACACGAAGCTAGTAATTTTTGTTAAAAAGGGTATTAGTTAGATATCAAAGTAGGTAAGAGTGAAACTCAAGTGACTCAATATGAATGCATATTTTTATGCCTAGTCTTATTAAATGCAAAAATAGAGAGGCGATCAAAAGATATACACTAGACCTAACCTATCATTTAAGGATGTATCTGTATTATACCTATTAAAATAAGAGATAGTTTGTTATGCATTTTGTATAGAGTTTTGATGGCTTATTAAAATTTCCACGAAGTATAAAGTACCATTTCTTCACTTGACTCCCTGATATGGCAATTCCCTTGATCTATAGCTTACCTATATTACTCGATTATAGGTATTGGATTTCCATCATTTGTTAAGACACAAGTTTTTTCGCCCTCACTTATTATGGGAAAATTTGTTAGCATGGATAGACTCATCTAGTTAATCCTAAAGTGACTAACCCACAAATGTTTCTAGAATCATGATATAATTTTTAATGTACTTGACATTTATGTTTGATTTGTTGTAAATAAGAGTTTATATGCAATAGTGCCTTTAAATTTCCATAGTAATTTGCTTATTTTAACTTTCATATGGTACCATACATTGGTTATAATGAGGCCCTAGGTCAGTAGCAAAGATAAGGTTGACCTCAACCTCCTACTCCGACAAATAAACTGTTAAGGATTGTTTTTCTATCATGGACCTAGTGTTTACATTGACTCAAAAAGAAACACCAATAAGGATAATTAATAGGAGGTTATAAAGATAATATATGTAAATCAATTACATGTGTTTTAAGTTAAGTAAAGAACATGAGCAAAATTATCCCTCCCATTATTTAACCTTAGTGATAGTATGCTTGCACCATGTGGAAGAATGATTCGATAAGATGACTCTTAGTTTCTAGAGGTTAGTTTGGTACATAATATACATGATATATGTTCCATAACTCATCTATTCATGTGCAATTTGCCCTTGGTGGATTATTTTCTTGTTTGTTATGTGTGTCGTGGAATACTTACATGTAGGTCTTAGCCCATTCATAGGACCCTTACTTATTGCTTTATGTTTTATAGGCCCTTTTCTAATATGTTATATATCACATGGGTTATTTTCCATAGATCACTTGTTTGCGTGTTATATGCTTCACAAACCATTTCCTTATAAATTACATGCCTCGTAGCCTACTTGCATAAACATTACAGGCCTGATAGTTAGTTATCTTTCCATGGGTCATATGCTCTTTTTCTCATATTTTATACGTGTACTCATTGACATGTTAGTCTGCTTATCCATGTGTAATACCCTAAAAAAATTTCTTCGTAAAGATTTCGTGAGAAACATATCGAGTTCTACGCTTTAGAGCGATCCATAAATTTTCTGTGTAGTATTTCTAAGACATTGACCTACCATTGCGTAGAGTATCGAATAAGATTTCCAACGATACATAGATCATTGAAAATAGACACTCGAACGATGAGTTACGGACATTCCGATCTAGCGATGAATAGTGATGAACAGTAAAACGTGCAGGTAATTAAAATTACTGCAGCCAGGCGAATTTCAGGGTCAACTTCAAACGATCATAACTCCTTGTACATAATGATCTGGGTGATATACTATATATCAACGGATATATTTGCGAGTCCTCTTTCTAATGAAATTGGTTTCATCCAATTTTACTATCGGAGCAAAAAGTTATGGTCAATCTAGTTCAGCCTATCAAAAGCGAATTTTTGGGTCAACTTCAAACGACCATAACTCCTTGTACATAATGATCTGTGTGAGCTACTATATATCAAACGAATTCTCTAAGAGTATTATTTCTAATGAAATTGGTTTCATCCAATTTGGCTGTCGGAGTAAAATGTTATGGTCGATCTACTTCAGCCTATCAAAACAGTCCATCAAAGGACAGATTTGACATTATATATTTTTTAAGGGCAATTTGGTCATTTCACACCCCCTTTTGGACGAAAATTTGTCCATTTAATCCATAATTGAACCTTCAAAATTCATTTTCTCCATGAAACATTTGGGATAATGAAACCCTACCCAAATTTCACCTTCAAATATCTTTCAATTTCACCGTAGAAATCTAAAATTAATCCGATAAACGAACTCCTCAATTCAAGACCTTTGAGGAGCACCCATTATTTGTCCGAACAGGATTCCGTAATCAAGAAGTCAATTTCAAGGTATGTGGGGTTTTGAACAAGAGCAATCTTCCGTTCTTGTGCCCAAAGCTTTAATTTTATTATGGTTTTACATGATTTTGCAAGTGAGATTATGTCTAAATAATTCGATTATGAGATTATGATGATTGAATGAATAAACTTTGATTTATATGATTATCTCAATGTTTTCATGATATGATTTAATAATTATCATTGCGAATTACACACTTTTACCACGAGGTGGTATTTTTAATGATTTTGGGACGTATGTCGAGATGGTATTTTGGAATAATATTTTGAGATATGTGTCAAGCTTTATGCTTCCCAATGACGATTTGAATTATTGAATATATATTTGAGACATGAGATGTCTTGATATCTATAATTGTAAATTTCATATTTTTATTTTGAATGATTTTGAGATATATGTTGAAATGGTATTTTGGAATGATTTTGATATTTATGATAAGCTTAAAGCTTCTTTATGACGAAATTGAATCATTGAGCATATTGAGAGATAACATTTGAGATGTTACCATGAGTCTTGATATTTTCTCAAAAATATTGATGTTGTCATGACTTGATAAATTGTTACATTTTGACATTTAAAAAGGTTGAGTTTTATTATTGAAATTTCATGATATTCGAAAATGGGTATACACTCAAATTACTTTATGAAGGATTTATAAGACCTTGAATTTTTTTCCAATATGGATATACATGATTACTTCATTACTCTACTTCTTAAATTGAGAATTCATGCTATGAATTGCATACTACTACAATGAATTGATATTTCTAAAGGCTTTCGAGATAAAAGTCGTGATTTGAGTTGTACTACGGGATTTGTATTCTTATTATGAATTGAAGGTCTCAAGTGCTTTTCAAAAGCTGTTGTCATGATTTAATTGTTGAATTGAAAGAATAATCATTTGAGTACATTGACCTTGAACTCGCAGAGTCGAGATGATTTTGACTATGAGAAAGATTGATTTTGATATAGATGTTGAGATGAATTTTGGTATTTTTCCGGATGATTTTGATGAGTTGAATTGTTAAAAATATTACGTATTGAGTCTTCATATCCTTGTCCAAATGTCGAGTTGGTTATGGTTCAATGCATTGATACCTTGTTGATGTTGAAAAAGATTGAAATGTTTTAAGTCGAAGTTGGGGTTAGGAATCCACAAATTATTGATGAATTAATAATTTGAGAAAGATACGTGATTTTGGTCATCATTGTTGACCCTTGAGATGTTTTGAAGTGGAATCCCTAACGCGTTCTAAGCTTGTTGGGGAGTAGTACTTAGCACCGAGAGGGAAATTTAGTATTTCCCCAAACCTATGTGCCACCGTAGGTTTGTTTGATGATTATATTATTGGCCAGCGAGCCCGATTGTGATTATTGTAGTTTTAAGGTCGTACTCCCTGGAAAAGAGTATGGCGCTCCCGCCAACGGGGTTTCAAATGTTGGTATTCCACGTAGCTCACGTGGGGTTGTCGGTTATAGGAAACTCCCCTGTCCATAAAAGTCATATTTCTTGAATTACCGAGTCACTCCAAGATTTGAGTCAAAGAGTTGAGATGTTATGATGAATTATGACTACCTATGATGAATTTTGACGATATGATAATTTATGATGATTTATCATAATTTATGATTTTTGATGATTTACATGGATTATGAGATTTTACCATTCGAACTATTTATTATGAAAGTATGAAGAGTATGATTTGATATAACTCAAGCCAAGTGAGTCATCATTGTCTGTATGCATGTTTTCATGAAAATGATGATGTTATTTAAAGTGTTGCATGTACCCCCACATACTCAGTACATTCTCTTTGTGCTGACCCCCATTTACTATTCTATTCAGTTGCAGTTTCCGGTCAGCAGGTAAAGAGTCCTCACAGTTCAGGGACTTGGGTCAGTTATTTCAGTTGGAGCATTGTATCTTCTTTCGTCGGTCGTATTAAGTGTGGTAGTTGGGAGTCATAACCCTACTATGTACAGACAATACTAGTAGAGGCTTCATAGACAGTAGTAGCGGTTGATGTATTCAGTCTCCTTCTTGTATATGTATATGTGTTAGTAGAATTATCATCTTGTAATTCCAATATTGTACTGAACAGATTCTGTATTGAGACATTTTCAACTTCATTCTCTCAGAATTATGTTTTAATCAGTTGCTTTTGAGTTATACCGATGAAAAGGGTTAGCTTGGGGTCACTTGTGACCCTAAGCACCGTGTGGCATCTCAGAACTTGATTTTAGGGATGTTACACCATGCGATATGGTCCATTTGCTCAACGTGATTTTTGTTTTATAGTTCTCTTTCTTATGTAGCTATATGTTCTATAGTCTACCTATTTATATGGTATATATGCTTTCATAGTTCTAGTATTATACATTATTTGCATTATTTGCTCCATGAGTTATCCTAATTGCTCGCATACTATTGGACTTATAATATATCTTCTCACATGCTATATGTCTTAATTTCATTTGTTTACATACTATTTTAAAGTTTGTATGTGCAATCTAATATATGCTTTCATAGCGTACTTGGACATAAACCACATGTTTTTGTAGCTTAATTATAAATATGTTGCATACTTATTAGGTTTACTAGTTCATAGGTTAAGTGACCCTTTAGTGCTAATTTGCTTATATGTCATAGACTCTAGTGACATATTTATCCATATGTTATAAGCCTTTTTGTGCTTATTGATTCAAGTATTGAAATTGTTGGGATAAAATTTCCTTGTATCTTGATGAAATAAGTATCATGGTCAGAAAATAATGAACATATATGTGAATTTTAGTATAACCCTATGCAATGTCTTAGCATAACGCCTACACAAGGGTGAAACACAATACTTTAGAGTTCAAATCATCAGATATGTTTTCTTATAAGACTCTCCAATAAAAAGAGCATAAAATTTATGAAACAAGGGAAGTTGAGCCCTTGGTATGTCAGGCCTTATAAATTATATGGAGGATTGTTTAGAATGTCTATGATTTCATGTGTCCATTTTATTGTAGAAGATCCATTCTTCATAAAGGACCAAGGACCAATTATTCAAATAAGTCCCCATAGCCATTTCTTTAATTGTTAGGTTAGGAAGTTAAGGATAAAAGATACAATGTAGGATATAGCCTCAAGTAAAGTGTTTGTGGGTGAACCAGAATATAGAACAAGCTACTTAGAAAGTAAAACATTATAAGAATCCTAATTACCTATCCTTATTTCAAACACCAATAGGAGGATTTTAAAACATGTACTTCCCTTATATGATCACATATTTCATCAACATTTGCTTGTTTGATATCTCACTCAGATGGCATACATTCAGTTATTGATTTATGTTTAAATTCCTTAATTCGATGTATTCTCCTTATCCAAAGAAGTAAATGAGGAAGATTTTGCTAAACTGAAAGGACCTGCATCAAAATACATGGCTGAAAGAAAAGTTTTATGTATTATATTGTCATTTAATGTATTATATCTATTGAGACACCCTCTTAGGCTATATACGTAATTTTAGTTAGACAACATATTTGGTATAGTCCTATTTACAAAGGAAACTCTAGAAAATTTTCTGGGGAAATTCAAGGGTTAATCAAACCATTAGCTACACTTTTCATTCGAGGACGAATGATCCAAAGGGGAGGGATGATGTAACACCCCATATATTTCCAAACATACACTACCAACTAATTACTAACAAAATATTTAAACTTAAGATTGTAAGGAGGTATATAAGCTTAAAATTAGAGTTAAATGTTAAGTTTGAGTGGAGGGATTTCAATTTTTGAAATATAGGATAAAATAAATGAGGTTCTTGCTTGACTTAATTAAGATAGTAGGTGACAAGTAGATGTATCAACGACTTAGACTAATTGAAAAAATTGAGGGCTATATTGAAGTACTTATTTGTAGCCCAAATTAACTAAAAGAATATAAGGAGAATGGAAGCAAAGTCATAATCTTTCCAATCACACAAAGGTTACTTAAAAATGTCCTAGTAGGTGCATCACCTACTTGGACTTTGGACTAGCTTAAATGGCCAAAGTTGGTGCATCACCTACTTAGCATTTATGGTCCAAATTAGAGCCAAATAGTGGGTGGAAATAAAAAGGAGAATGAGCCAAAAAATTGAGGCCTTTAAAGGTCCAAAAAATCATCAATAAACTCTCATATTTTTCTCATCAAATACAATTTCTCTTAAGTCTTTTATTCTCTCTCTTCTATCCTCCAAACAGCCTCTCATTTTTCATTAGGGTTCTAAGCATTCTTCAAAATATGTTTTGTAAAGCAGCCCATAAAATCATCTTCTCTCTTCCTTAGTTTCAAATATATTAGAAAGTCATTTAAAGGGAGTGAATATATAGGTGTTGGTATCCAGGGTACTTCCACTATCTTTCAAAGATTATGGTAAGAATTTTATGTCATAAGCTTGGGTTATTGGTCTATTTTCATCTGATGCTTGTGCTTCCTATTTTGTTATTTAGAGAATGTCACAAAGATTGTAATTGGGGAAAATAAAAGATTAAGATATCCACGGTAAGGTGCTTCCCCAATATCTAATTATTAGCTCATTTTGACATTATAGACAAACTTGTATATTGGAACTTATGGGATGGAAATTGAAAGCATGAGCTCATCTTTTCTAACTATATTATGATGTTGGAGATATATTATTGTATTGGTAAGTTCAGAAATCATGGCTGGCCTTAAAATATATTTGGTTAATGTTATTATGGTGCAGAAATAAAAGTACGAACATGGGGGGTTATTCTGGTACTTTATGGATTTTATGACTATTTATGGGTTGTTGTATATGTATTTCTGTTAAGAAAAAGTGAGTCACCTTACACAATGGTTGAATGGAGCTTCTATTGAAGTATAAAATGAGGGTATGGTAATACATCATGTATTTGGGGGTTTGGGAGGTCCTACTGCCCATCAAGTGTTTAACTATGATTTTTGTAGGATTATAATGTGAGTAGGTTCTAATATTACCTTCATTATGTACTTATATTTTAGAATAACACTTAAAGGAAGGGATAATTGTTGTAGGCACATTGGTTGGAATATAAGGTATGTAAGGCTATATGATTCCATATTTTTTGGCATGAGTCTAGTACTTGTGTTACAAAGTAAGTGTTCTGAGTGTTCTTCCTCAAAAGTGGGGTGAAGGATAAGCGTGTAATCTTCGGTTTAGCTAACGATCTTCTTAACCCCTTACTGTGTTAAAGTACTTTAATGTGGGGTTATTACTATACTTGCTTTCATAGTGAACCCTTTTCAAATATTTCTCTTAGATGTGTCAATAATACCCTTTATTATACATGGTAAGCATGTGCATTTGTCGGGTATACAAACTTCCCAGTCATCACTAACTTGCTCCAATTGGTTTAGTTGATCATGTACATTATTTTCTCACATAATTACATGTTCCTCTCAATGGTTGTCGCTCCAAGTGTCGTGGCTCGTAGAATCCTTACTTTCTTTGTTGTACAGTTCTCTATGTCCTTACTTGAAATGTACTCTTTTTCTCAATTTGGATCTGCCCAAGTGCTTTATTAGCTCTCATACTCATGTACCCCTTTTAATCGATATCCTTACTAAGTATCTAGTTATCATGTCAATGTATAGAGTTCTTACCTTCTATGTTGAGGGGTTAGATGTATCTACTTAGATGTTTTCTCTTGATATACACGTATGCTCCCATTTGAGATGCGCAAATGCTTAGTGTATTTATTAAGTCTCTTAAGTTTCTAAATATTGTGTTGGTGGTACAGTTGATTCTTTTGTCATTGTTACTACACTGAGTCCGTACTCACATGTCTCTACTATGATTTATTGTACCAAAGCTGAAAATATTATGACCACCAAAATAACAAACTCAAATATTAAGAAAGTAATGGAAAGCAAATATGATTATATTATAGGTGGCAACTCAGGGGAAAAATCCTAGTATAGGCTGATCCCAATCTACTTATATTATGGGTGACAGCTCAGGGGAGAAAGCCTAGCACAAGACGATCCCAATCTACTTATATTATGGGTGGCAGCTCAAGGGAAAAATCCTAGCATGGGCCGATCCCAATCTACTTATATTATGGGTGGCAAATCAGAGGCGAAAGACTAGCATGAGCCGATCCCAATCTACTTATATTAAGGGTGGAAGATCATAGGAAAAATCCTAGCATGGGTCGATCCCAATCTACTTATATTATGGGTGGAAACTCTGGGTCGAAAGCCTAGATGAGCCGATCCCAATCTACTTATATTTTAGGTGGCAGCTCAGGGGTGAAATACTAGCATGGGCCAATCCCAATTCTTGGACTTATGGGTGGCAGCTAGGGGCAAAATCCTAGCATGGTCCGATCCCAATTCTTGGATGGGTGGAAACTCAGGGGAGATAGCCTAGCATGGTTCAATCCCAATTATTATATTTACCACTGATTAGCTTGTCATATATATCACATGGCTTACAAAGATTATAAAGAAAAGAACATTAAAGTAAAGAAATTCATGTAACGTACAAGATTCCACAAGTGTAAGTAAAAAGTGGTCGTTCATCCTTATCTATACATTTATATATTGATCCCTGATTTTATTGATCTCTTATTTCACTTATGGTTATTTCATGCTTTACATATTCAGTACATTACTTCTTACTGACATCCCACATGGTGGACCAACATTCTATGTTGCAGGCACAGGTTCTTATCTAGTATATCTCTCCAATAGAAGTACATGACACTCAGCAGTTATTGGTAAGCACCAAGTTGATTTGGGGCCTTGACAAGTCTTTATCTTATATATTTTAGTGGTTTTACAGTCATGGATTCCATTAGAGTCCTTGTAGACATTGTAAAATATTTATATGTATTCATAGACTTACATATCATTTATATTAGTTTGGCTAATGGTTTGGTATTGCATATCTTATCAGCAATTCCATTTGTATAGTGATTCATTTTTTCATCTAGGTTATTTTTATAGTATATGTTCCTATGTTTGTTGTCCGCCTCATTAAGTATTGGAGTATGATAATATATTATCATCTCTCATCAACAGGTCAATATATATATATATATATATCATCATTCATATTCATACACTTATCTCTACACATATATATTTCATGTGCTAGACAAGAGACCAAGGCTCAAAATCATTCTTGAACATACACTCATACACATGGAAATACATAACATGATCATATTATTCCACAAAGAGTGACAATTATTATCATGAATCCTTAACTCATTTGTTCATAACATATTGTGTGAAACTCTTTCCACTAAGTTAGCCCATTTGGCCAATCTCATTTTCATTGGACTAGGAACTTGAATCGCTAGTCATATCACTGGTCTAGGAACTCAAATCTCTAGCCATTTCATTGGACGAGATATTCTAACCTCAAAAGATCTCTTCAGACTAGGAACTCAAATTTCTAGTCATATCACTGGCCTAGGAACTCAAATTACTAGCTGTGTCATTGACAAGGAACTCAAATCACTCATTGTTTCACTAGGAACTCGAATCTCTTATCATATCATTAGACGAGGAACTTGAATCACTCGTTGTTTCATTGGCATCAGTGGTATACATTGGACTCTTGACCCATTAGCTCATGCATTCACATTCATACAATGTATTCCATATTTAAGGGATTTGGCTAATTTAGCCAATTCAGTCATCATACATGACCACATGGTCCCTATGGGAGCCTCCATTGCTCAACCATCTCAATAAGCCAATGCCTTTGTTCAATTTATCATACAATTAAATTTGTGGATGCCTTTATACAATTCATCATACAATTAAATTTGTGGTCCTTAAGACCCACAAAAACTTAATCACATATCATTAACAATATTATATCACATTTTCACCACACTTGGTTCCATACACAATTTAAGTTCATTTTCATGTCTAGGGCTTTACCTTTTCATTAGCCATCACCTAACAAGGTTATAAATTATACAATACATGGCTTATAATACCTTTACAATATCATTCATCAATCGTTCATACTCATTTGGGCCATTTCCCTAGCCCAGCACATTGTCAACATACAACTAATCATTTCACTTAGACATTTTTACAAATACCTTGGGTGCATACCTATAACAAGGCCATTCTCATGGTAGAAGTCATTAAGTCTAGGGTTCCTCAAGACCCTCATGTTAAACAGAATATAACTAACATCCACATATTCAATATACCATCATTAATATGTATCAACACATATAAATGAAAGAATCATCATTATTCATTAGTAGGTAACAAAACCCTTTTCATTTGACTCAAATCAACCATGTAGACTTACTAATCCAAGAGTAAAATACATGGGTTTTAGAGATATTTAAAGAGGGGAAGATATACATTCCTTAAACAACTTGAATGACCAAGAACTTGACTCCTTCTTGCTACTAGACGAACACCTCCATACCCTAGCCTCCAATCTTTCTACAAGAAGCCTTTTAGCGTGTTTTAGAATGTTTAAGTCATGTAAAATGAAGACATAGAAGGCTAAAATACCTTATATAGTGAGAGGGTTTAGGGTTTTAGCCATGGGAAATGACCAAAATATCCTTGGTTAAAATCTAAAAAGCTCACTCGTGCAGGGGTAAGACTCCCCCTTACGGTTCCTTGAGTAATCATACCCTAGCGTACGAGTGGTACCCTAACTCGTACCCTAGGCCCCTCCTAGGTCAACACACTATTGTGGGTCCAAGTGGGCACCCATGAGTCATGTCGAAAGGTATGGCTCATACCCCAATTGTGAGCTCCATCCATAACAAAAATAGTCCACTCGGTTTGGAGACTTCACTCTATACGGTGGAGTAGTGTACGACTCGTATGCATGGTTACAACCACAGGATGGACTTGTCGTATGAAGGATAGTATACTACCCTAACATACTTCCTAAGATATGAAAGGGGAGGGGGATAATGGTATGAATCGTGACCAAGGGTATGACTCAATGCTCGAAGTCATACCAAACTCAGAGACACCAAAAGTTGTTGTTTTTCAATGGTTCAAAGTAAAGGTGTTTCAATTTTCCCCTTCTTGGGATCTTCATACGTAAATGAAGAGTAAGGCAAGCATAAGCATAAGTTAACACATCAACATGCATCAAACCAACCCTTACATAAGTTAGAAACAGGAACACAACAAGGATACAACACAACACGTATCATGATAATCATCAATTAACCACTTCATTTCATTCACTAGGGAATCCAATCCCATCATTTATCATGGACAAATGGCTCCTTCAAAGTTTAGGGAGTCAAACCCATTATAATCCAAGACCAAAGTCAAAGTAAAAGAATTAACACATACCTCAATTAAAAGTTTTTGGAACGGAAAATAAATGCGGATACTTGGAATTCATGTTCTCCTCCGCTTCCCAAGTCACTTCGTCAGACTTTTTGTTCCTCTGTAGAACATTTACTAAAGACACTTCCTTTGTTTTCAACGGCGAACTTGCCAATCCAAAATCCTCACCGGGATCTCCTAATAGGTCAAAGATTTCAAGATACTAACATATTCTGAGGGGACAACCAACGACGGATCACCCACATATTTTCGCAACATAGACACACGAAAAACTGGGTGAATGGAGTCCATACTAGGAGACAAATCTGACTCATATGCAACATTGCCAACCCTCTTCACAATAAAGTAAGGTACAACATAGCGGGGACTAAGCTTCCCCTTTTTACCGAACCGCATCATTCCCTTCATGGGAGACACTTTCAAGAATACCTAATAGCCAACACTAAACTCCAAGTCCCTGCGCCTAACATCCACATAAAACTTTTGGTAACTTTTAGCTGTTTTAAATTTATCGCAAATCTCCTTCACCTTCTCTAAAGTTTGGTGAACTAAATTCGGCCCAAGCAACTTACCCTCGCCAACTTCGTACGACTCAATAGGAGATCGACATCTCCTACCCAACAATGCTTCGAATGGTGCCATGCTAGTACTACAGTGGTAACTATTATTATAGGTGAATTCAGTGAAAGAAAAGTGGTCATACCAACTACCTCCATAATCAATTACAAAAGACCGCAACATATTTTCCAATGTTTGGATAGTCCTCTCCTCTTGACCATCCGTTTGTGGGAGTAAAGCGGTACTAAGGCACACCTTTGTTCCCAACCTCTTTGGAACGACTTCCAAAAGTGGTATGACAAAGGAGAGACATGATCCAAGATAATCGACATCGGAGCACCTCACAACTTCACGATCTCTATAAGATACAACTTAGCATTATTTTTCACCGAGTAATTATTTCTCATAGGCAAGAAATGGGCAGACTTGGTCATTCTATCAATAATTACCCAAATGGAATCATATTGATACCAGTACCTAGGAAGACCGGTAACGAAATCCATATTAATCGCCTCCCACTTCCACCTAGGCAATATAATCTCTTTGTACAAACCACCGGGCCTCAAGTGCTCAACTTTAACTTGTTAACACACCATACTTTTGGCCACATAGATAGTAACATCATGCTTCATGTTATTCCACTAGTAAAACTCCCTAAGGACATGATACATTTTGGTGGAACCGGGATGAATATCCTAACAGGATCCATTATCTTAGGCCATTACCCTTTTCATCAATCCATCAACGTCGGGAACACATAGCCTACCTTGGTATCTCAAGACACTATCACCCCCTATCACAAAGTCCGTAACCTTGCGTTGACCCACATTACTCTTGATTTTCATCAATTTGGGGTCCAATACTTACTTTTTCTTTTTCTCAACAACAAAAGACGATTGAGATATTGGATGCACAAACACACCACCATCCTCAGAGTCCTCAAGTCAAACTCCAAGACTCACTAAATAGCGAATATCATTCTCCAACTCCCGCGTATCCTAATCAACATGGGCCAAACTCCCCATAGAATATCTACTAAGAGCACCACCAACTACATTTTCTATACCAGGATAGTAATGAAGACTCATCATTGTCTTTCAATAACTCGAGCCACCTTTTTTGCCGGAGATTCATCTCCTTTTGGGTAAACACATATAGGAGTATCTTATGATCGGAAAAGATATCAACATGAACACCATAGAGATAATGCCGCCAAATTTTCAAAGCAAAGACCACAACTAACAATTCTAAGTCATGGGTTGGGTAGTTCTTCTCGTGAACTTTTAATTGCATAGAAACATAGGCCACCACCTAACCATATTGCATAAACACAAAGCATACCGACATGAGAAGAATCACAATAAACCACAAAATCATCACTACCCTCGGGCAAGGTCAAAATCAGAGTCGAAGTCAATTTGTCTTTCAAATTCTCAAAACTACCCTCACACACATCGGACCACAAGAACTTGACCTTCTTTTGGGTCAACTTGGTCAATGAGGCAACTATAGTATAAAAGATCTCCACAAACATTGTATAATAACTAGACCCAAGAAGCTCCGAATATTTATTGGGGTCGTGGGTCCATGTCACTTCTTAACCGCCACAATCTTTTGGGGATCTACCATAAGCCCTTCACTAGAGATGATATGATCAAGAAAAGATACAACTATAAAAAAAAATCACCCTACAAGAACTTAGCATAAAAACAATGATCCCTCAAAATTCATAACACGACACGGAGGTGATCTACATGATCAGCCTCACTCTTAGAATAGACCAGGAAATCATCAATGAAGACAATGACAAACATGTCAAAGAACGGACGAAATACCTTATTCATCAAATACATAAATATTGTTGGGGCATTGCTCAACCCAAAGGACATGACAAAAAACTCATAGTGAGCATACCGGGTTCTAAAGGAAGTCTTAGGGATATTAACATCCCTAATTTTAAGCTGATGCTAACCCAATCTAAGATCAATCTTAAAAAAATACTCCTCACCCTGAAGTTGATCAAACAAATCATCGATCCTAGGAAGAGGATATTTGTTCTTTACAGTCACTTTGTTCAACTGACGATAATCAATGCACATAGGAAGGGAACCATCCTTCTTGTGTACGAACAAAAAAGGAGCACCCCATAAAGACACAGTAGGTTGGATAAAACTTTTTCTAAGAGGTCTTTCAATAGCTTCTTAAGTTCTTTTAACTCCAGCGGAGCCATTCTATAAGACGGAATAGAGATTGGAAGAGTGTCTAAAACAAGACCAATCCCAAAATCAATTTCCCTATTGAATGGAACACCAAAAATATCATCAAGGAACACATCAGGAAACTCATTCACCATGGGAATGGACTTTAGAGAAGGCTCTTCCGAATTAGAATTTTTAAAATGGACCAAATGATACAAGCAATCCTTTGCAATAAACTTTTGGTCTTTAAGATAGGAAATAAACCTTCCCTTAGGCACTAAAGAACCACCTTCCCATATAATGACCAACTCATTAGGGAATCAGAACATGAACCTACAGGTCAAAAAATCTCAGGAAACATAGCAAGAGTGTGACCAATCCATTCTGAAAATGACATCAAAATCGACCATGTACAATTCTATAAAATCAACAAGAGTATCCCTACTACCAACAGATATCACACATCCCATGTAGACCCTTCTAACAATCATAGGGTCTCTGACCGGGGTAGAGAGTGAAAAAAGGACCGATAGACTCTCAAGACCACAATCAAGATGAGAAGGAGTAATAGTAGGGGCCTTGAGGGACAAAGTTTCCATTTGAGGGGGGTACTCCCGCTGCATGTGATTGACCTGACCATAATAAAAATATTTGCCTGTCCCTTTCTCATACTCGCCATGATGGCTCTGACCACAAAATCTGCAAGGAGGATTGGGTGGAGCCGATTGGGCACTACTAGTATGAAATTTGGCAACTGGTGCCCGAGGCCTGCCATTAAACTGAGACTGATGACTACCCGTAAACTTCGGGTAAGGAGAGAAAATACCAGTAGAGAAGAATGAACCCGAACTCCCCCACTTCTATTGTGGACACTTATCACCATCTCCAACTCTACCCTCAAAAGATCTAAACTTTTAGCCTTGTTTCTCACTAAGATCAATTTACTTCTTTTTGTCACCCTCTACTTGTTGTATATACACAATAAACCTACATACATCCATGTTGTCAATCAACAATGTTGTCTTTCTCTCAAGAACTATCTCACAGGATAATACTGAGACAGACTTGCATATTATAGCCCTCATACTAGAAACTATCTCGGGAGCATACCTTGAAAATAGATGGAATTTCAAGGCTTAATCCTGAACGAACATTTTCCCTATATTCAAGTCCACAAACTCTTCTTCTTTTGCCTCTCTCAACTCTTAAGGAAAGAAGCGGTTAAAGAAAGTCTAAGAGAAATCTTCCCATAAAGCAGGACTAGCATCAACACATCTAGAAAACTCCCAACTTTCGTACCATTAGTAGGAAACATCCTTTAATTGGTAGGATGCAAACTCCACGGCCTCAATTTCTGAAGCATGCTATTCAGAAGATCTTTTATATATCATTGATGAAGCCTTGAGGATCTTCCTCAACCTTTGTAATAGAGAACATACAAGGTCTCAGCCTTATAAATTGGCCAATTATCATGGCCTTATAAGAAATGGTAGTTGGAGCACCACACTCAACTTGAGAGGCTACCAGTTGAGTCAAAATGTTTATAGATCGATGAAACTCTATATTAGTAGCATCCTTATGAGAAGACTGAGGAGGAATGCCACTCTCATGAGATGGGGTAGTGGGTGGAACCCCATGAGGATGGACAGATACCGCATCCCTAGCCCAGGTCTGAACTCCAGAAGTTGGACGAGCTTCATCCATAGGACCCTCATTTGGGGCCAAAATGTTTACCTGAGTCTTAAATCTCCTTTGAGGCATAATCTAAATCATAGAAAATGGAATCAGAGAAATTTAAGACCTTAGACTTTATAGCTTGAGATGGAAACACAAGAAAGGGAAACATTTCCAAAATTTCTCATAGCTTCTCTTTTATTAGTGTGGCATGTTTTACAACCATAAAAGAGACTCTACTTTACAAGGTATTATGAACACCCGACTGAGCATGAACCTAGGCTCTAATACCAACTTGACACATACCGAACCTTAGGCTATGTCGTATGGGAACCTCAAGCACGTATGTATTGGAGGTCACCCCCAAACCTAACCTAAACACCTCATCATATCATAGGAGCGGAAGGAATTCTAATTTATAGGTTAAGATTGCAGGCTAATATCACAAGTCAATATTAAATTCATAATAGTAATAACTATACCCAAGTTCACAATTGTTCACAATACCTCTTTACAAAATCGAAGTCAATAAATATATATGTCGGGAAAAGCCCTCGACTATAGCCAAACTAAGTCTTAAAGAAACTACGTCTAAAGGTAAGGACTAAGAGATGAATGTCTTTCGGATGTAAGGAAGCTTACCCCTTCAAGTCAATGCACAAACCACCTGATCGTCTAATAATTGCATATGTAAAGAAAAAGATACTTTGTCCCTTTTTTCGTAAGGGGACATAGCATTTGGAGACGTTTAACGGTTGAAACGCTAACATGTAACTCAAGGGTAAGAATAAAATAACATCATATTTAACAATAAGTCAATATATAACATCATCTTTTATCAACAAGTCAATATATATATATCATCAGTCATATTCATACACTTATCCCTATAAATAGATATTTCACATGTAAGACAAAAGACCAAGGCTCAACATCATTCTTGAACATATGCTCACACACATGGACATACAAAACATGATCATATTATGGCACAAAGAGAGATAAGACTTATCATGCATCCTTAAGTCATTCACTCATAAAACATAGGGTGAAATACTTTCCACCAAGTTATCCCATTCGACTAATATTATTTCTATTTCATTGGACTAGGAACTCGAATCGCTAGTTAAATCACCAGTCTAGAAACTCGAATGACTAGCAGTGTCATTTCATTAGACTAGGAACTCGAATCGCTCGTCATATTACTGGTCTAGGAACTCAAATCACTAGTTGTGTCATTAGACGATGCATTCTAACCTCAAGAGATTTATTCAGACTAGGAACTCGAATCTCTAGTCATATCACCGGTCTAGGAACTCGAATCACTCATTGTTTCATGGGACTAGGAACTCAAATTGCTAGTCATATATTTAGACGAGGAACTCGAATCACTCGTTGTTTTATTGGCATCATTGGTCGACATTGAACTCTTGACCCATTAGCTCATGCATTCACTTCATATAATGTATGTCACATTTAAGGGCTTTGACTCATTTAGCCAATTCAATCATCATATATGACCACATGGTCCATATGGGAGCCTCCATTGCTCAACCATCTCAATAGGCCAATGCCTTTATTCAATTCATCATACAATTCAATTTGTGGTCATCAAGACCAACAAAAACTTATTCATAAATCAATAACAATATTACATCATATTTTCACCATACTTGATTCCATAAATAGTTTAAATTCATTTTAATATCTAGGGCTTTACTACTTCATTGGCCATCACCTAACTAGGTTATTAATTATACAATACATGGCTTGTAACAACTTCACAATATCATACATCAATCATCCATACTCATTTGGGAGAATGCCCTATCCTAACACATTGTCAACATACAACTAGTCATTTCACATAGAAATTATTACAAACACCTTGGGTGAATACCTCTAACAAGGCCATTCTTATGGTAGAAGTCATTAATACTAAGGTTCCTCAAGACCCTCATGTTATACAACATACAACTAACACCCATATATACAATATACCATCAATAACATGCATCAATACACATAAAAGCATGAATCATCATTATTTATTCTTAGGTAATAAAACTTTTTTCATTTGATTCAAAACCACTATGTACACTTACTAATTAAAGTTTGAAATACATGGTTCTTATATATATTTAAAAATAGGAAGAGATAAATTCCTTAAACAACTTAAATCACCAAGAACTAGACTCCTTCTTTCCACTAGTTGAACACTTCCAAACCCGAGACTCCAATATTGCTCCAAAAATCCTTTAGAGTGTTTTGGAATGTTTAAGTCTTGTAAAATGAAGACTTAGGAGGCTACAATACCTTATATAGTGAGAGGATTTAGGGTTTTAGGCATGCAAAATGACCAAAAGTTCCTTGGTTAAAACATGAAAAGCTCACTCGTGTAGGGGAATGACTCCCCCTTACGGTTCGTCGAACAATCATAACCTTGGGTACGAATAGTACCTTAACTCATATCCTAGCCCCCTCCTTGGTCAACCACACTATTATGGGTATGAGTGGGCACCATTGAGTCATAACCTAAGGTACAACTCATTCCCCAACTATGTGATCCATCCATAACAAAAATAGTCCACTTGGTTTGGAGACTTCACTATATTCTATTGAGTAGTGTACGATTCGTATACATAGTTATGACCAAGGGATAGTCTTGTCGTATGAACGGAACTATACTACCCTAACATACTGACTAGGATATGAAAGGAAAGGGAGATAAGGGTACGAATCATTACCAAGGGTATGCCTCAATGCTCCAGGTCGTACCCAACTCAAAGGCACCAAAAGGTATTATTTTTGAATGGTTCAAAGTCTAGGTGTTTCACAGCCCAAACATCTCTACCTCACCGACCTCAAACCACCTAATTGGAGATCTATATCTCCTACCCTACAAGGTTTCGCATGGAGAAATCCCAATGCTAGAGTGATAGCTATTATGGAAAGCAAACTCTATAATAGGTAAATGCTCAACCCAACTATCACCATAATCAATAACACACGCACAAAGCAAGTCCTCCATCGTCTGAATAGTCCTTTCTACTTGCCCATCTGAGTGTGGGTGAAAAGTAGTACTAAAACTCACTTTAGACCCCCAACCCATTATGAAATGACTGCCAAAGGTGGGATGTAAATTGTGTTCCATGATCAGTGATGATATACAAAGGAACCCCATAAAGCTTCAAAATCTCATGAAAATACAACCTCATATAATCCTCAGCCAAAAAGTTAGTCCTTACTGGAAAGAAGTGAGTTGACTTTGTCATCCTATCCAAGATGACAAAAGCCAAATCAAACGGATTCCTAGACCAAGAAAGATGGATAATGAAATCTATGTTGATTACTTCCCATTTCAATTCAGGAAATAAAAAATTTATTGATACAATCCTCCGAGCTTCAGGTGCTCAACTTTCACTTGTTGACACACCATGAACTTATCCATAAAATCAGCCACATCCCTCTTCATACCATTCCACCAATGCATGTTCTTAAGGTCATTATACCTCTTTGTCAAACAAAGATTAATAACATAGCTGTAACGCCCTAAAAATGAGTCCCAAGATATCACACGGTGCTTAAGGTCACAAGTGACCCCAAGCTAACCTTTCTTCTAGAATAACTCAGAAGCAACTGAATAAAATGCATGAATCTGTACAAAATCAGCGGAAAATAACTCTTTTCTAAATCTGATCTATACAAAACTGAATTCACATGATTTTAACTCTGCTTTTACAAAGAAAACTGAAACTGAATACATTAACTCTACTGACTGTCTATGAACCCTCTACTAATCCTTACGATAAAAAGTTGGGAAGCTACTCTAACTATCATAAATAAATATATATGAATAAGAAAATGAACAGCCTAAATAAATCTAACTGAAGTCCCCGAGGTAGGAGGACTCATTATCTTGCTGGTTGAAATCTGCAACTGTCTGAATCTGAATATGCATACTAAGTTTTGTACCTAAATTATGAGAAAATATAGCACATAGACATATATGTGGATCAGTACTTTGAGGATGTACTGAGTATATGGGGGTACAGTACATAAGTAAAACACATATCGTGATCATCATTTATAAACAATGCATGCTCAATGTAAATGACTCACCTAGCTTGAGAAATATAAAATCAGAATAACATAAGTCATGAAGAGTAAAGCATATAATAGAAAACTCGTGAGTCATCACACTTAGTTCTAAAATCTGTAGTTCTATTACCTTCTCAAATCATATAGACTAAGTGGTAAAGAGCTCACCTCTGAATTTGAAAGCTAAGACTGTAACTTTGAAACAGAAATCTCATATAAAACAACATTTGAATAAGCTTGTGAGCCTTTACACTTAGTATCTAAATTCTTTAGGAAAATCACTTTTAAAACTCTTCTTTACTAGTAGAAAAGTAATAACTTATCTGTTAGGGAATATACTTTAAGAAAATACTCTAAAATTCTTACTATTAGGAAAAATAACCTCTCTTAATGGAGGTTATCTTAACCGACATAAACCATGAGAGCTACATGGAATCCAACATTTTTTCCTCCTAAGGAAGAAACCTCACATTGGGGAGAAGCGTCATACTCTTTCCAGGGAGTATAACCTCAACTCAGTGATCACTTATCTCATCCTCAAGACAAAAAGTCTCAATCCTATGGTGGCACGTTGTTCTGGGTATGAAACCATAATAACTTACCCAACTCGGTGCTAAATACTACCCCCTTTATTAACTACGCTTATCTTATGGAAATCCATATTAAAAATCACATAAGGGTTTATTAGAAAACAAGTTATGCACTCAATCATTATATGAATAACTCTGTGAAGTGCATTTCAAAACTCATATGAGGATCCGAAGATCAAATACTATTTTATACAACTGAAAATATGCTAATCTCAGGGTGCTTAAAAGAACAAGTTCTTGAAATATCAATACTCAAAATAGGGCCTAATAACCCATGCATTCAACTCATGTAAATTCATATTAATCATGCTTGCTAACGAACTCAATAGTAATATAACTCAAAATCTGAAAATTTCTTTCATGGGCATGAAAATATGAGAATGGGCATGAAACTTATCTTCAAAATCCCTCAAAACTCATAATCTTAAGAATAGTAATAATGGGTATGACATCACAATTTAGAACTCATGTGTAAATATTCAAAATCATAGCAAAATGTCAAAATCAATATGCTTCTTGAACATACTTCAACAATATCAAAATAATAAGATCAAGAATCTCAATATCATGCTTAAACTCAAGTTGGAAAATCAGGAAAATTTTATTATGCGCATCAATATGTGAAAATAGTCATGTAATTCAATATGTAGTCACTTGTAAACTCATAATCTCCAAACAATATGAATTGGGGTTAAACCCTAACTTCAATATCATGAAAAATCACATAAAATTCACTAGTTTATAAATTTAAAATAAGTTTTGCCCACAAGGACGAAAGGATTGTCCTTGTTGAAACTCCACATACCTTGGATGATAAACTTGGATGAACAACTTGATTATGAGATGATATTTGTTCTCTTGAATGAGGGTTGTTGGAGTTATTGAACTATGAACTTAGAATCTTGACTCAATTTTGAGAATTAATGGTGAACTTTAGGAGATTCTTGAATTTGGGTGATGAATCTTCGGGTTTCTAGTTGAGAGAATTTGATGAAAAAGGGGTGTAATTTGCTCAATATCACCCTTAATCCTCTATTTTTATGACCTGGATTGAGGTGGGAAAAGACCCCATTGCCCCTCCATAATTGAAAGAAAAAATTCGTAACCCACATCCCGATTTTGCCCTTTAGTGCGACGTGCTACCATTGCGGCAGCTCACTGCCTCAAACTACAAATGTCAGAACTTTTAACTCGAGAAACAATTTTTTGCAAAATTAGTATCGTTGGAAAGCTAATTCAATTATCTACAATTTGGTGGGTATTAGAATGGAAAATTGTAATTATATAAAATATTATACATGTTTAAATTAGACCCTTATAGGATTGAATGCCAACTTTTGGTCGAATCTAATTTTCTTAGCTCCACTTGGCTCTAAGTGACTTCTATGAACATTATTCACCTAATAAGGACTTCCCATACTTCAGATTAAAGTCATGACACAAGAATTCGAATTATGGATCAAGAGTATGACAATTACACATGCACCGCGATGCGGTAAAATCACGTTAAGCCACTATAAATTGACAATTGGGAATTTTGACCTCTCTGTGATACGTCAATATCGTGGAGGTCCACTGGAATGTGACGATTTACATTTTGGTATCCACCGCGATGCAGTGAGTGACCAGGTGGGATACTGTATTACTAAAAATGCTTTAACGTTTTCACTGAGTGTCGAATTTGGGATAATTTGATATTGATTGAAAGTTTATTCAATTTTCCACACAATGGGAGGTCTAAATCTGGAAAATTCCATATGAAATAAATGTTAATCATTCTTGAAAAAAATCTTTGGCATTCTAAGGATGAAATTAATCTAGGAAAGATGTGGGGTATTACATTATCTCCCCCTTGGGAACATTCGTCCTAGAATGTGGATGGTTAGGCTGAAAATACTAAAGAATCTGAGGCTATAAGCTATCATGCACAACTGAAATAAATTGTATGACTGAATCTCAGCATAGTGAGCTACTGAATTGATCTGCGAGTGCATGAACTTACATGAAAATAGTTATATGGCTAAATCTGAGATTCGAAAAGAACTTAATGAAAGAAGACTATCACCTTCAGCTAGATTTGAGTTCACAGAGAAGATATGAGAGGTTTATGACATGAAAACTCGGGGTATTACAACACTCCCTCCTTGGGATCGTTCGTCCCCGAATGATACTGATCTGGTCAAAGTACAAGTAAAAGACTAAGATGATATACAGGATACTTACGAACTGAACCATGACTCAATATCTGAATCTGAAACTGATGCATGATGCATGTACAAAGCTGAATTTTGCAATTTACTCGGATGCGAACAAAGTATCTCTTGAAATGGCCATACTCATGAAATTTTAGGTAGTGAGACTAGACCAAATCAAAAAATGTAAAAGAAGCTATAGAGATCTGTCTGTTTGACTGCTAAACTGGATTTCTGGTTGCCCGAACTGAATCATGCTAAATTCTCACACCCAAATTGGGTATTTCTTCAATGCCTATCTAAGAATTTCTAAGTCCATTAGGGAGTAAAGGGCTCTGGGCATGATCTGGAAAAGACCTCAAAATAAGGAAGTGCAATATTGCCTCAAATATAAGAATGAAATATAGACCTATTTATCATAAGTAAGGGCAGAAGTACTAGGTCTCAAGCAATGCAACTTCTCACTTTAAAACTTATCCACACTTCTAAAATACTCATTGAACTAAACTTTCCCCTTAAACACCATTCTCATTGACTCAACTTACAATTCTCACAAAGTATCGGCAAATCCATCTACCAGAGTCTAACTGAACTAAACTTTTTCATAATGATCAAGCCTGACTCAAAATCACAAGGTATCGCACATAACACCATAACACAGTACCAATCTGAATCATGAATTCGCACATATCTATATTTTTCACAACTTCTTATCTCAAGAATAACTCTCATTACCACTCCAACAAGTACAATACACCGAGTACTAGAAATTCCCTAATGTTCAATACATCCCTCCATATTTATACGAACATGACATTCAAGCCTATCTTCATAGACCCATGTGCACCTCTAAATTAATGCTCATAAGAGCATCTTTCTCATATCCTACAAACCTCTATCAGGAAAAAAACTCTATCAAGAACAACTTCCATACTATATTCAATTCATAGGAAGACACTCATAAACTATTCTCAACAAACCAAGTCATACACAAAAATTCACCTCAATATTCCTCCAGACTCATAGAATTACATAAAACAAATATATAACAATCTTCTAAAATACAACACATAAAGCCTCAACTAACTATGACATGTATCAATGACTTGGCCTCAATCTTATTTTCTGATGTTCTATAACATTCTAGCATCACTACTAAAATTTGGGAGTCTGGCTTGGTTACTCATTCTATGATCTCCCCCTTAGCTTTAAGCCATCACTCTAAATCTGTGAACCACTATATAAGTTTCTAATCTAAGCTGCAATCACTTTACTCTAGAGTCTGGGATGTAATCAATACTCATAAAACTAAACTTACCCTGAAGGACTGTATCATCATGTAACAACTTAAACACTTACCAACTTAGATTTAATCACTTAACATAGATATCTCTAAACCTTTTCTAAACCATACTAACTTTCTTCGTAGTTTACTAATGTCATATCTCTAATCTTACACTAGCACACCCAACATCATCACCTTATAAGTCATAAGTTAACTGACAAGAACATCACATACCAAATAGTCTCATTCATACTTATCAATTCAAGGGTACTACTAACCACACAACACTTAATAACATTTAAAATAGTAAAGCCCTATATCACCATTGGCACACCCCTACATCATACCTGCAACATCATACTAAATTATGAATAACTAAACTTAATCTCTTGCATACATTGTTAAAGCCTACTAGATCACTTCCATACCACTAGCATCACTAACCAAGAAACTTATTACATCCACCTTGACGACCATCCATTGTTCAAAACTTAATGTATAGTGCTAAACATGATTAACAACCCAAACTCACATACTATTCTCACTTGGAAGTTATTAAACAAGACATCAAGAACACTAATCCGCTAGAACCCCATAACAACAATAATCGATCATCATGGTACGGCCTATCTTATTCATAATCTATTAACATATCCTCCTTCTTACCATCATTACTATTTACCCATCTTTACACCTAACTTACTCTCATAGCTCTATAAATTTTAGCTAAACTCTTTTTTGTAACCTCAAAGGAACAACACTCAACCACCAAGTACTTTCATAAATAACCTTTACCTTTCTAACACAAAAATTATCATCAATGACTTTTCATACTTTAAGCAAACAACAATTCTCCTTAACTAATAACTCTTTCTTTACCTTTCACTAACTAACAAACAAGGACATGTCACTTCATTACTAGCCTAATCATGCGCAAAAATTCAGCCACACATATAAATATATTCAATACTTGCCTTTACCATCCTTCTTGTCACTACACCTCTAAACCCACACTTCCAACTAACACAAGAACAACAAGATGCACAACAAATTGCTAGTGAATCAAAATAGGCCTTACACGGCTTCACTAGACTTTGATTTTGTGTTTTAAATGAGAAAATAAGATGAATAACAAAGAAACTATGCTAGTGAATCGAAAGAGCCCCACACGGCTTCACTAGACTTTGATTTTTCAAAAACACAATGATAACAAATTTATATATTACAAGAGATAGAAACTTGACACACAATACTCAATGATCTAAGAATACACATCTTGCTCTGTCTTAACTGAATGGTTCATAAGAATAAGGACATAACTTTAAACTTGAGGGGCTTATAACACACTAGAAGGATCTTTTCAAGCCACTTTATGAGACTTCTGAAACTTTTTGCTAGCAAATCTGAGAGCATTATCAGGGGAGTAAGTTGGAACTTGCCAATCATATTACCTTAAGAAAAGTACATGGATAGGGAAGTATAGATTATCATTATAAATTCTGAGAAGGAATCTGAAAGCACATCTGACTTGGGCTTAGTGCACGATTTTTATGTACATGAATAAGACCCTTCAAACTCTGGAACATAAAAACACTGATGGGATACTATCTAACTCTCTTACAGTCCCGAAACTTTCTGTGGAGACTGTCTGAGAAAGCACTATCTATAAAGATTTATGCTTGACTATTTCTGATATCTAAGGCAGAGATGGTCTGGATAGAGCAAAATAAAAATCTGTATAGGCTTCTTAAAGGATATTTTTTATGGCACGATCTGAGACTTAAAAGAATGGAAATATTTCCTAAATGCCATGTAGCCTCTCGAAGAAAAGTACAGACTTCTCCATACCATTTCGCAAGACTCTACTAGACACGGCTTCACAGACACCCTAGGACACTTGAACTCTGAGCTCTGATACCAAGTTTGTAATGCCTCAAAAATGAGCCCTGACATGTCACAAGTGCTTAGGGTTATAAGTGATCCCAAGCTAACCCTTCTTCTGGCATAACCTATAAGCAACTGAATAAAAGGCATGAATCTGTACAAAATCAGCAAAAAATAACTCTTTTCTGAATCTAATCAATACAAAACTAAATTCACATGATTTCAGCTCTTCTTTTACAAAGAAAACTAAAACTGAATACATTAACTTTACTGACTGTCTATGAATCCTCTACTAATAATGACTATAAATAGTTGGGAAGCTACTCCAACTCTCGTAAATTAATATATATGAATAAGAAAATTAACAACCTAAATAAATCTATTTGAAGTCCCCGAGGTAGGAGGACTCATCATCTTGCTAGCTAGAATCTGCAACTGTCTGAATCTGAATGTGCATACTATGTTTTGTACCTACATTATGAGATAATGTAGCACATAGACATACATGTGGATCAGTACTTTGAGGATGTACTGAGTATATGGGGGTGAATTGTATAAGTAAAATATATCTCATGATCAACATTTATAAACAATGCATGATAATGTAAATGACTCACCTAGCTTGAGAAATATGAAATCGGAATATCATAAGTCATGAAGAGTAAAGCATATAATAGAAAACTAGTGAGTCATCACACTTAGTTATGAAATCTGTAGTTCTATTCCCTTCTTAAATCATATAGACTAAGTGGTAAAGAACTCACCTCTGAATCTGAAAGCTAAGATTGTAACTTTAAAACTAAAATCTCAAGTAAAATAACATCTGAATAAGCTTGTGAGCCTTTACACTTAGTATCTAAAATCTCTAGGGAAATCACTTTTAAAACTCTTTTGTACTAGTAGAAAAGAAATAGCTTATCTGTAAGGTAAAATGTTTTAAGAAACTACTCTAAAAATCTTACTATTAGGGAAAATAACTTCTCTTAAGGGAGGTTCTCATAACCTACATAAACCATGTGAGCTACATGGAGTCCAACGTTTTTTCCTCCTAAGGAAGAAACCTCACATTGGGTAGCGGCGTCATACTCTTGCCAGGGAGTATAAAGTCAACTCAGAGATCACTTATCTCGACCTCAGGCCCAAAAGTCTTAATCCTATGGTGGCATATAGTTCTGGTTATGAAACCATAGTAACTTACCCAACTTGGTGCTAAATACTACTCCCTTTATTAAATACACCCATCTTATGGAAATCCACATTAAAATTCGCATAAGGGTTTATTAGGAAACTAGTTATGCACTCAGTAATTACATTAATAACTTTGTGAAGTGGATTTCAAAACTCATATGAGGAGCGAAAGATCAAATACTATTTTATACACCTCAAAATATGCTAATCTGAGGGTGCTTAAAAGCACAAGTTCTTGAAATATCAATACTCAAATTAGGGCCTAATAACCCATGCATTCAACTCATGAAAATTCATAGTAATCATGCTTGTTAACCAACTCAATAGTAATTTAACTCAAAATCTGAAAAATTATGTCATGGGCATGAAAATATGAGAATGGACATGAAACTTATATTCAAAATCTCTCAAAACTCATAATTTTGTGAATAGTAATAATATGTATGAAATCTCAATTTAGAACTCATGTATAAACATTCAAAATCATAGCAAAACGTCAGACTCAATATGCTTCTTGAACGTACTTCAACAATATCAAAATAATAAGATCAAGAATCTCAATATCATGCTTAAACTCAAGTTGGAAAATCTGGAAAAATTCATTACGCGCATCAATACATGAAAATGGTCATGCAATTCAATATGCAGTCACTTGTAAACTCATAATCTCCAAACAATATAAATTGGGGGTAAACCCTAACTTCAATATCATGAAAAATCACATAAAATTCAGTAGTTTATAAATTTAAAATAAGCTTTGGGCACAAGGACGAAAGTATTGTACTTGTTGAAACCCCATATACCTTGGATGATAAACTTGGATGAACAACTTGCTTATGAGATGATATTTGTTCTCTTAAATGAGGGTTCTTGGAGTTCTTGAACTATGAACTTGGAATCTGGACTCAGTTTAGAGAATTAATGGTGAACTTTAGGAGATTCTTGAATTTGGGTGATGAAACTTAGGGTTTCTAGTTGAAAGAATTTGATCAAAAGGGTGTAATTTGCTCAATATCACCCTTAATCCTCTGTTTTTATGACCTGGGTTAAGGAGGGAAAAGACCCCATTGCCCCTTCATAATTTAAAGCAGAAATTCGTAACCCGCATCCCAATTTTGCCCTTTAGTGCGACGCGCTACCATCACTGCAGCTCACTACCTCAAACAAAAAGTGTCATAACTTTTGACTCGGGTAATGCATTTTTGCAGAATTGGTATCGTTGGAAAGCTAATTTAATTATCTATAATATGGAGGGTCTTAGGATGGAAAATTACAAGTATATAAAATATTATACATGTTTAAAGTAGACCCTTGTAGGATTGAATGCCAAATTTTGGTCCAATCTAATGTTCTTGTCTCCACTTGGCTCTAAGTGACGTCTATGAACATTATTCACCTAATAAGGACTTCACATACTTAGGATTAAAGTAATGACACAAGAATTCGAATTATGAATCAAGAGTACGACAATTACACCTTTACTGTGATGCGGTAAAATCACGTTAAGCCACTGAAAATTGATAATTGTGAATTTGGACCTCTCTACGATGTGCTAATGTCACGAAGGTCCACTGGAATGTGACGATTGCCATTTTGGAATCCACCGTGTTGCAGTGAGTGCCCATGTGGGATACTGCATTACTATAAATGCTCGAACTTCTTCACTGAGTGTCGAATTTGGGTGAATTTGATATCGATTGAAAGTTTATTCAATTTCCCACACAATAGGAGGTTTAAATCTAGAAAACTCCATATGAAATAAATGTTACTCATTCTTGAAGAAAATCTTTTGCATTCTAGTGACGAAATTAAGCTAGGAAAGATGCGGGGTATTACAATAGCGCAGTTCATGCGCCTCAGCCAAGATTTTTTCTTGAAAACCATCGGCGTTTAGAACACATAACCTCCCTTGGTACCGCAAAGTAACATCACCACTAATCTTAAAGGCCATTATCTACTACCTACCAACATCACCCTTGATCCTTTACAATACAAGATCTAACATTCGTTTCTCGTTAATTCAACACCAAGAGACGAATGTGCCACCTTCTAAACGAACACTCTACCATTCTCAGAGTTGAAGATGTAAATTCCAAGGTTAGATAAGTGGTGAATATGCTTTACCAACTCCCATTTCTCCTTATTCACACGAGCAAAAATCCACATGGATAACCCGGTAAGAGCATTAGAAACTACATTAGCTTTACCTGGATGGTAGTGAAGTCTCATGTCATAGTCCTTGAGAAGCTCAAGCCACCTTATTTCCTGAGGTTATGCTCTTTCTGAGTGAACACATACTATAGGTTTTTATGATCGAAAAAGATATCCACATACACCCAATACAAATAGTGATGGTAGATTTTTAGTGCAAGCACCACAACTAATTATTTCAAATCAATAGTAGGATAATTCCTCTAATGTACCTTTAAGTTCCTAGAAGCATAGGCTATCACTTACCATGCCGCATCAGAAAAAATCTAAGTCCCATACGGGATGCATTATAGTAAATAATAAAAACATCAGTGCCTTCAAGCAAAGTCAAAATTAGATCTGAAGTTAGCTTATCCTTCAGTTTCTCGAAACTACCCTCACAAGAATAAGACCACAAGAACATTACCTTCTTCTGATTTAACTTAGGTAACGGGGCACCTATAAAAGAAAAATATTCCACAAACGTCCTATAGTAACCCATTAAACCCAAGAAGCTCCAAATATCGATTGGAGTCAAGGGTCTAGGAAACTTCTTAACCACATCAACCATCTGTGGATCTACCATGATCTCTTTACTAGAAATAATATCACCCAAAAAAGTGACAGTGTTCAACCATAACTCACATTTAGAGAATTTAGCATACAACTACTGCTCCTTTAAGGTTTGAAACAAAATACGAAGGTGATCATAATGACCCACCTCACTCTTAGAGTACACCAAAATGTCATCTATGAATACAACGATAAACAATTAAAGAAACTGACAAAAAAACGTTTTCATCAAATCCATGAATGTAGTCAGGGCACTGGTCAAACCAAACGACATCACTAAGAACTCAAAGTGCCCATACTAGATACAGAAAGGTATCTTAGAGATATTATCTATCCTTGGAAGAGGATACTTATTATTTATCATCACCTTATTTAACTGCCGGTAGACAATTCATAATTAAAGGGATCCATCCTTCTTAAACACGAACAACGCCGGTGAATGCAATGGGGACTCTCTAGAATGGATGAAAACCTTATCCAAAAGATATTTAAGCTGCTCCTTAAGCTTCCTCAACTCAATAGAAGCTATTCTATAAGGGTGGATAGAAATTAGACGAGTGTACGAAACAAGATCAATCCCAAACTCAATTTCCCTATCCGGAGCAACTTCAGAAAGGTCATCAGGGCAGACTTTAGTAAATTCATTCACCACCAAAACCAAATACAAAGAATGACCCTCCAAGTTAGAATCTTTAACTTGAACTAGATAATAGAGACACCTCTTGGAGATTAATCTCAGAGATCTAAGATACGATATAAACTTCCCCTTAGGAGCTAGTAAACTAGCCTCCCACTCAATAACCAGATCATTAGGAGATTTAAAGACAACCTTATAGGTCTAATAATCTAAGGAAGCATAGCACGAGTGTAACCAATCCACCCCCAGAATAACATCAAAATCTACCATATCTAATTTATACAAATCCACCAAAGTCTCCTTACTACCAACAGATACCACAAACCCCCTATAGACTATTTTAGAAATCACTGAGTCACCTACTAGGGTAGAAATAGAAAAAAGGTCTGAAACATACTCACGACCAAAACCAAAATGCATAACCACTAAGAGAGAGTGGATCACACATCAAGTAAATAATATACATAATGAGAAAAGAGTTGCACCATACCAATCACGATACCTGACAATGCCTCAAACTCCTACCGGGTTATGAGTACATAAAGACTGTTTTGACAAGTGTCAAAACTAGATGGTGCACCCTTTGGTGCTGGAGCTGAAGATGAAGCAACCGGAACCTTGTTTTCCCTAGAGAAAACCTTACCAAAAGAACAGTTTCTAAGAAAATGGTTTGGCTGCCCATAGCCGAAGCACCGTCCTTTGCCTCATCATATAAAACCCTATGCATAAGACCACAAAACCTACAAGGGGGGACATGATAGAGCCTACTAAGACCCACTAGCCTGACATTGGACACCCTGTGCCCTAAAGTTGTCGCCACTATATAAATGCCTATCACCCGACATCTTTGGGTAGGGTGCACTAGCCATTGAATAAAACCCAAAGGTGCCCCACATCTTCTTGGGACATGTACCACCATCCCTGCTACTCTACTGTTATCCACCATCTTGCTCAGAGAAGCTAAACTACTTGCCCTACCTCTTCCTTATTGCAACTTTTTTCTTCTCTTCTTTCTCTATTTATTGTATGTAGACAACCAACCTATAGGTATCCATGTCCTTAATCAGAAAGACAACCTTACTTTCAAGGATCAACTCATGAGATAGTCCCAAAGAAAACTTTCTCATTCAGGCCCTCATATTAGACACCATCTCCAGAGTAAACTGAGACAACTGTGAAACTTAAAGGCATAATTCTTGACCATCATCTTCTTTTGCTTCAAATTAACAAAATCCTCCACTTTCACTTCCCTCTACTATTGAGGAAAGAAGTGGTCTAGAAATGAATTAGTAAAATCCTTCCATAGTGATGACTCATCAGTGTCACTTCTTACCTAATTCCCTTACTTTTATCATTGGTACACAATATCTTTCAGCTAGTAGGCTGCAAACTCCACCCCTTCCACATTTATGGCATGCATATAGAACTGTAATTGGTCGCTGTAAAATATAGAACCTAACTAGGTTGGGTGTCAAATCCCACAGGGAATATTGTGCTCACTAAGTATTATAATTGTTACTGGACTGCTGATCAGAGGTTCCTAAATAAGGGGGGTTTTGATTTGTAACTTATAAAGTAATTAATTGTAACAAGAGTATTCTAATGAATGATTCTCTTTGAAATTAGTAATTTAATGAGATTAAACAAACCAGTGCTATGGTTACCAAAATGCTAGCACAATTAGGGTTGTGAATCACTTAAGAGTTCCAATTAGCAAATTCAATTGCAAGAAGGGTTGAATCCTATTCTTTATCCCTTAGTTTCTCAACCTAAGTGGATAGATTATCCTTTAATTCTCTCAAACTCAAAGGATACATTGTTCTTTCAACCATTTTCTCATGTAAGCTAATCCTGTTAGGGCATTTTCCATTTATCCAAAGGTTAAAGCCCTTATAATTCATGTAAACACTTTCTTTTTCCCAACAAATACTTTTCTTTCAGACAAGTGATGTTCTTGGGATCACTTTTCAAGTTTGCAACCAAGAAAAGCCATTAAATTGAAGAAAGGTTTATACAATATCAATTATTCATGGAACTCAATTTGATTCACAACTCTTAGATGCTTTCACATTAAGGATCACATAACCCTAGTTATGAGAACTTAGCCACAAAATTCCATGAAAGAAGAAGAAATAATTCTTGTATTATTCAAAAATAGATTTAGAATTCACTTACAGTAATCTCAAGAACCAGTTCTTGAATCTTCAATAAAGAATTGAATGATTAACTTCCCCAAAGATATGCTTCAATCCCCAAAGTACTAGGTTACAACAAGTTTCTATGAAAAACTTGTAAAAGATAAAAAAGATCCTCTACTAACCCTAAAATTTAGTATTTATATGTTCCCAGGTAAAAAGGAATTTAAAATATAAAATCAAAAAAACTGCATCCAAGTCAACGGCCAAAGTGGTGGTCCGTTGAGAGTCTGACGGTCCATCATTTGGTCTATCACTGAGTCCTTCAGAAGATTGGTTTCTGGATAAATCCTGATGGTACACCTGGTGGTCCGTCGCAAGACTGACGGTCCACCATTTGGTCCATCACTGAGTCCTTTGGGAGGCCATGTTCTGGATAAATCCTGATGGTACACCTAGTGGTCCGTCGCAAGACTGACGGTCCACCATTTGGTCTGTCACTTAGTCCTTCGGGAGGCCATGTTCTGGTTAGGCCTGATGATCCACCTGGTGATCCGTCGCAAGATTGACGGTCCACCATTATGATCGTCAAATTCCTTTTTTTCTACTTTTCCCAAGTTTCTTCTATGGTTCACTCATTTTGCTAAAACACTAAAAAAACTCATTAAATACCACTTTGGTTTCTTGAAAATATATAATTTTCCCAATATGATGCTAATGTTCCGTAAAAAATTCGAACATCAATATACCTCTATCTGGGATTCTCATGACACAGACACATAGTGCATCCTAAGTATGTCTTTATTATATTTATTTTATATTATTTTAGTGCATTTGGGTCCGTGTGCATTTTTTAGTTGGGGTGGGGGATACCATAGTCGCTGCGATTTTTGTTGTTGTACTTTTTTTCCTATCGGTCATGGTATGGTTGTAGAATCAACATGTTTAGAATTAAATTATGTATTATTGTGTTTTGTTTTATAATGTGTTGTGTTTTTGTATAATTAGGAGATTTTTAAGTATTTAGGGAAGTTGTCATGTTTTTTATTGAATTTTAAGAAAAATGATACCCCTCCAAAACTGTGTGAATATATATATATTTGTGAATATTCTGGATCTTGTTATGGCATTAGGATTAGGGTCATGATAATCACTTACTAACAACTTCATGAACCATATAAGTAGTATCTTGTAATATTGACTCTATGTTATGTGTGTGTGAGATGCTACTTAGTTCCCTTTTTATTTTGAATTCAGATCTTCCCTGGTTAGTCTTGCCTAGGTTGTAGGATAGTCAGTTAGGAAATGATCATAGGTCACTATTTATTTTAGGCCACTTTTAACCTAAATGACCTTCCTTTGTGAATTAGTATCCCTTGATCCCTAATTTGAGCCTTATAGCCTATTTTTCTTATTTCACCATTCACCTTTCTATTTATGTTGAGATAACCTATTTTGGCTCGTTCCTCCGTGAAGATTATACACCTCAACTAAGGAAAATTTCCTAAGTTGAGGGTGGCTATCACAGTGGTGTAAGATTAAAGTGGGTATATATAAGGGTAAAATGAATGAAAAAAATTTAGAGGATGGGTATGGTAGAAAAAAAAGGAAAATAAAAATAATTGTGAAAAAGGTGAAAGAGAAAGAATAAAAGACCACACCCAACCTGAATGTGCAATAAAGAATAAAAAGGGAGAAATAAGGATGGAATAAAAATAAAAATTTGTTTAGTATGGACCCCTCATAGTTAGTGTAGTTCCAAGGAGGCTTAGTCAATTTATATGTCCATTCGTACCATACCAGCCCCCTAATCCTACATTATAAGCCGAGAAAAGTCCTATAATGATCCTAACTTGACTGTCTAAATTCTATGGTAAATAAAATAAGGTAAACCCTATGGTATTTGATGCACATTGATTGGAACTTCTCTTCTGAGTGTGAGTCATTCTTGATTGTCCCTGCATTGGCATATATTATATTATATTAATAAAGAGAAATTTTTTGTTGTAAGGGCATATGAGTCGTATTTCTAGCTGCTTACCTATTTGGGTAATGTAATTTGTACATATTCATGGTTGTATGTTGCTAATGTAAATGTCATACCTTGATCCCATTGTGTCACATTGTTGTGCTTCATGTTTATACACAGATGATTTTGAATGGTTAAAATAAGAGAGGTTATTGTGGTTTGACCATAAAGTATTAATTGGATTCCTTGAATAACTTAGATTCTCCTAGTTAAGCTTCGTGTTTTGATTGTTATGATTACGTTGCCTGGGGACATTCAAACGTTCTACGTTGAGGGTGTTGCTATAGAAATATTGCACTTTCGACACTTAAAACTATGAAAATATGTAAGTTTCATAGGTTGTTTTGTAAGATATGATGTGTTCTTGGTATGTTTTGTAGGAAACTAGGTTTTGGATGCAAAATTCATGAAAATGGAGTTTTTGTCTATATACTTGATCATTTTTGGGTGTTCATGACACTTTCCGGATGTACGTGATCAAAGAATGCGTCTTGAATCTTGAAGTTTGGAAGCTTGGTTACAAGATTTGGAATGCCTGGAACTTGTCTGTGTCTATATGTAGACCACATGTGGCATATATGGTCTGTAAGTGACTAAGTTAAGTACCAAAATTAAAGATCAAGAGAGTGAAAGAGCTGAAAATTAACATATGGCACTTACCGATGTCAGCATGAGGACCGCATGTAGCACATGTAGACCGTTTAGGGGAAAGGTAAGTTCCAGAAGTCCAAAGTCCAGAGAGTAGACAAGTGTAGGAATTTTTTCTGCCACTTACCCATGTCTACATGCACCCAAGGTCAGACGGAATGTGGCACATGCGCCCAAGGCCAATCTGCATGTAGACATTAGTAAGTAGCCACCGACCTTTGTTTGTCCTTTTTCCTTCGGTCTTTGATTTTAGGGTTTCCTCATGTACTATAAATACCTTTTATGTGTTGTTTTAGTAGAAGTGATGCACTCTTGATACTTACAAACATATTTTCATTTTGAGATCTGATTTTGGTCTTGGAATTCTCTTGTATTGATTTTGGGTTTTTCAGTTTTGATTATTGTGAGTACATCTTATGCTTTCAATTATGAATGTTGTTTATTCTTTTACAAGCATGAGCGGCTAAAAACCCTTAGCTAGGGTGTGAAAACCCTGGTAGATTGACGAAGAAAGGAAAGTGTTCTATTGTTCTGAACTGATGCCCATGCATGTATTGTATTATTCACTTTAATAACTATCTTAACGGTTGCAAACTTTAGGGTCCCGCCTAGATTATTGCTACTTACTCCAAAAGAGGAGTAGTGACAGGAAAAAATAGTTACAATAGTAATTTGAAGTTTAACTATCGATCCATGGTACAAGGTATTATCTAAGTAAGATGGTTAGCTGTCATCTAATAACTAGAGACTCAAAAGGTAATAATTAACTGGGATCTAGGATAAGGGTTAGCAAGGCAACATCCTGAGACTCAAAAGTTAAAGGGTGAAATTTGTCATCTATTCTAAAATACAGTTGGTGGTACATAACTTATCAAATTCTGTATGCTAGGAATCAGCTTGGTTCTAAAGCACGATAAGTCTATGGATTTTAGAAGCCAAGGGGAACACAATCCTAGTATTTATCGACGACTAATTACAACCAAAGTTGATATTAACTACTTGTTCGATATTGATACTACAAATCCCCCACTAACTTTTCCAGTTTTGCCCGTTGATTACAACAACTGAAAGCTGAAATTCCATTTACTTTCTTGGGATTCAACCCCAACTTTAGTTGGGTTACTATATTTGACAGCGACCGCATAATCTTTAGATTTAAGCTGTAGCTATGGTGTTATCAGCCTCGGGATTCATTCGAAATCTATTTTTCTTAAATCAACTATGTACCACCGCTAAATTTGATGTTTTGACATGTTTGGGATGTCAGATTTTCAATTTGAGATTGTTTTGATCAAATATGGGTCCCACACCTACATTTCCAAATTTCCAAATTTCCGACCAATAGGTCGAATGAGCTTGGGTGCATTGGGACCCGAACATAAGGTATACCTATACTAAAATCAATATTCTGAAGTTGATGACGAAGTAAGAATTTGCATATGAGATCATTTTACTGAAGTTTTCACCCAGTGGCCACTTGGAACCAACAAAGACTGCCAAAAAGGGAATTGGTTCTAAGAAACAAAAGAACTGCCACATAATTGAACGGTCAGTCCTGTAAAGTCATAAATGACGTGGGGAAGATATAGAGAAGGTCAAATGGAAAAAATAAATGAGACTATATAAAATGAACAGAAGGGTCATTACAATATCCATTACTAAAAGAACTTTCATCCCTGAAAGTTAATGGATAGAAAGAATCTCTAAACCTCAAAGGGATGAGATACTGGGCTCATATGCTCTGAGCATGACATCACAGATAAACTACACAAAGAGAGAACACTTGCATGGGATTTTTCCATAGGTATTCCCTTTTCAACCTGCACTCTCACTTTACTTCCAAATATCAAAAACTTAACTTTAACCACTAACTAGACTCTAACTAGACCAAAAAGGTTGATGCACGCAAAGCTAAACCACAACACAGTAATACCCTCTCGATATCCTCACAAATCCATGATGGCCCATCCGATCTAAAACCATCCCAATAAAAGAGTCATACCACCGAATCCATATCCAAATATAACCTTCTTTTACAAATCCATGCTTTCTATCTACTCTAAACCAGGAGGAAAACCACCCAAGTTTTGTTCGCAGAATCTCATCACAGAAACCTCAAAGAACTGAAAATGATTCGCTAAAAGTCCATACAGTTAACATGAGAATAAGATCATAAGGTACTATCTTGGTACAAATGGAGATAATCAAGGAATGCAATCTATGCCAATGCTACAACTAGTCTGGATGGCAACCAAGACTGAAATCCTAAATGTTAAGGCATAACTACGCATAACTAAATAATTCACTCTAGAATGTCCCATCAATCGAGTGTGAAACAAAACTGAATCAAACTCAAGTATACTACTACTGAGTATATCATCCCAAATTATCAAAGAAGGCTAAAGACTCGAGGTCAAAACTGAAAGAACCAATACCGAATCCATAGTGCATCATATGCCCACTTATCAACTATAATCCATCCAAAGTCAAGGAGGATGAAAAGGAAACACGGAGTAGGCTCAACCAGCCTATAAATGAAATCAAAACTAAGAAAAATCTAAAAATGAAGGTTGCACTCATCTCCATAACTCTAAGCTAAAGTCTCAATAGTAAGGTTCAATCATTCGATCTCAACTACCCAAATAAAATTTGAAGATGGGTAGGCATCCATACTTCAAATTTATCATAACTTCCAAATCGTCATTCCAACACATCGAGTCAAGATTTGGCATATACGTCTATATCAATTCCAACCACTTCAATCCACTTTAGTATCCTAGCCTGACATATTCGAGATAAATCAAACCAAGTAAAAATCAAAACTTAGCGCAAGAGAAAACTCACCATAGGGATAAACCATCGATTTAAAATGCGAAAATTAACTAAATATTAGCTAGAGGGTACGGAATGTAGCTACAGAACTGAAATCATACCAAAGGATAAATCATTGGCAGAAATGCAAATAAACCACTCTATAACCGCTGGAGGGCATGAACTATCAAATGTACTAAAGAACTCTCCAAGGCTCCAAATCACACTAGCAATGACAAAAACTCTAAAAACTCAAGGAAAAACAACTTTAGCCAATAACTAATCAATCCCACACTCTATCTCAGAAAAAATAGACATAGGCATATAACAACAAGGAGAATCACTCAACCAAGCCTCATTAGGCCGAACAAACTCTGAAATAGAGATTTCATAAATCCACCTATGTAGGACAATAACCACTCGACCCATTAAAGAATTATGTCATCGAGAAGAAATATACCAGTCTCAAAATCAAGGCCAAAACCACTATCGAAAAAATGAACTAAACAACTCAAGAGAAAGAATTTATTATTTTCTAACTCAAGAAGCGGTCCAAAAGAAAGGCCACCTGCCTCTAACTTTGCATCTCCAGTTAAGACAACCATATCATAACGAGAAAGGAGAATCCAGTCTCCATACTAATATTAAGGGCAAACCACCATGAGGTAACAAACCTAAAAAATCTAAGAGATGAATCCATGACATCTCAACCTCAATGTCAAAAACGACTATTCGATGGTCAACTAGATATAAATAATGAATAACCCCCAAAACTATTCAAGCTCAAAAATGGACTATATAGAAAGGGATAGCCAATACAAAAGCCTTCACAACCCAGGAGGTAAGTTTAAGAATCTCAAACTCAAAAACAGACAATATAACTTAATTGCAACTCTAGAGTCATATAGAACCATGGAAGGTCAACTTACCTTCGACACCATAATACATCCCCGAATCAATCTAACACATCGAACAAAAAGGGAAAATAATTAACCTTGCCGCGCTATGGAATAAATCATCAAATCAGGCCATATCTACTCAAGCCACAAAATAAGAGTCACAAGAAATGAAATTTTAACTAGATAACACTAGTCTAAATAGATACCTAGTGAGGATTAATTACATCAAGGAATAATATCAAACAATATCAATAACCTCAAGCAGTGATAACAATAGTTGTAGCAATATCAAATCCATATAATGAGTAGGTGGTACCAAAATGAACATCAATATGATATACCACTCAAGTTCCACAACAAGGCTAATGTGTCAATAGAAATGGGAATTAAACCCAAAAGCTACACCCATAGGGGGAAAATATCAATATAGATCTACTCAATCCACTACTAACAGAAATAAACCATAGAGTAGTAATATAATCATGAATTCAGTAATAAGACACACAATAACCAATATCAACTCATAAAAGCATATAATCATCAATGGGTATGAAAACCCAATACACATAATAAAAGGATAAATGAGGAAAATAAAAGCATACTATCATGGTGAAATCTACAATCACATGCCTGATAAGCATATAAGAATAAATATGAAGAGCTACAACTTAGACCAATTGACTAAGTCATCAACTGAGGCGCCAAGCACAATATTTCTAACTGAAGATGTCATACGATCATGGGGCTAATTTGAAGGAGATAAAGTGATAAGAAATCCCATATCAGGGAAACTCTTAAGATCAATAACCAATCCTTATGCAGTAGTACATACTCCCAAAGATGGAATCTTTGAGAGAAACAAAAACTACTGGCCAAATAGCTAGCCAACTGACACAAAGAGTAATCTTTACTATACTGGTCATCCTTACCATAATCATAGTCTATCTCAGGAACTCTAGGATGGTAGGGAATACATGCTAACTCTTTCTAATCACTAATTCACATTTGAGGCACTCTCTAGACCCAAGTTTTATCTTACCATAACCAAAACAAGCGTCCAAATAGAATATGAATAACACTATACTAATGGCATGGCCTCTTGCCTCCACCTCCATAAGTCTTAATACATATTTTTTCCTAGCCTTCGTCTAATCAAACCTGAGAGAAGAAAGACCCAACTGCTATCATATGCTCTAATACCAAGTAGAGTAACAATGCTAGTCCTTTAATAAATCCATACACTAAGTTCTACTCTGAAGGATGTAGCATTGGAAAATGCCTGGCCCAATCTAGAAACCCAATGTAATACTCAAAAACTGATAAAAACCCTGACGAACACCAATAGACCCAACTCTGATCTAATAATTTCTCGATAAATCAAATGTCATCCATGGCGGAGAGGAATCTGCAACATGAGTTGGATCCTTAATATTGAACCTCCAAGGGCTGAAGTAGTCAAAATCTCATGGAGCCTAAGTTGGCCCCAAATCCTTTTGGTTGATGCTGAAAATCTTTGTTATCCATCTCTAACTTTCTAGTCCGATGCTATGCTGAAACTCTAGAAATGCATATTGGGGTTTCATTTACATCTGACAACAATGTCACATTATCCTTTTGGTATATAATAGAGTCAAAGAATGTGTTCAAGGTTCATAGCAATGTGGACACATGATAAGGAGTCAAGAAGTGAAGTTCCTAAAATGTCCCTATAGCCTTTCGAAAATAGGTTTTGGACGTTTTTACACTGATCCATAGGAAAATACTAACACTTTTCTCTTGTACTAATACTTCAATGAAACCTAGGCTCTGATACCCATTTGTAACGACTTAATTTCTTAGATGATGATGACGCCTACTATAACCCACTAGTGGGTAAGACAAACCCGTATTCTGGAATGGCTTGTAATGGACTACCAAATAAATATGAAAAGAATTACAAAAAAAGATGAAATAAAAAAGCAATTACATAATATAATCCCAAAACATAGTGGTATCTGTACAAGAGCTTCTAATAAAACAAAAGTACAAACTGAAGTTCAACTGAATACACTGATATAACTTATTTATGAATACAACATTGAGACTAGTCTAATACTTAAGAGAGAGACATATATTACGACAAACATCAAGATCTCAGAAGTAATACTATGAGAATTAGGATCTTACTCTAAGTTTTTGAGCCATGGTTACTCTGCATTGTGCACACATCAACAGCAATAACTCATAATATGATCTGCAGGCCGCAGAAGTGTAATATGAGTACCAAACAAATGGTACTCAATAGGAACCTGCCAATTGAGATCTAAAGATAAAGAAGATATATATAACATATAAACAAAATAAAAACTACACCCAAGTGTTCAGCAAAAACATAAAATAGCCAATGAGATAGTAAGGATAACCTATCTTATTAATGTCCAAGAGATTAACGTAATAAGGCTACAAAAGTGTTAAGGAGGAACTATCCTATTTTCACCATACTCAAAAATCTCAACTCTATACCATATGTCACTAGTCAATATACAAAGTAAAAGTGGAAGAAAGAAATATATATAAGTATACAAGGCCAAGGAATGAATGTACAATCTAAATCAATGAAAGGAAGGGATATACGGTAACACCATAGCTACATATATCTAGGTATATAAATATATATAAGTTAATAAATGAAGTCTACTAGAAGTACAACCTAGATCATCAAACTAGCTATTTAAGACTTCATAATCATAGCAGGAGCAAGTGCTAGTATACTCAGGGTTCTGATTTATATTTTTGGTTATCATAAGGTTATGTATAATAATATAATGATAAGTTAAATGTGTCAGAATCATACGTCAAGTCGCGATACAGAATAAATGACCAATCTCTTATAAACTATCCATAACAATGATAATAAAAAAGTTAATAACAACGCGAGTAATCAACTATTCAAAAAAAACAAATAACTAAACAAGACAATGCGTACCCCCTCTGCCCCAAGCTCAGATAGTTCAATAACTATACAACAACATAAGGCATAGTAATCTCCCATACCTATGTAATCGTTTTATACTAGCTGATAAACATAGGTGCACACTAGTGATAGGCGATGTGCATGCAAGTATGAATGAAAAAGAATTAATAATACCATAACCATCATTATCATTATCATCCTTATCATATTTATTATCTAACTTTATCAGGTATCAATATCATCATCATAAAATCATTCGGTCTTTCTGGGTATCATCACATCATCATAATATCTTTTATCCTTGCTGAGCATCATTACATCATCATTATATCCTAATTAATGTCAATAACAAAGAATGATCCCTACAAGGGCTAAAGTAAAGTTTAAGCCCCACAAGTGCTAAAGTAAATAATCATGAACAAAGAAGCAAGGTAGATTATATTTCCATAATTCATCTCTCATTATCAATATCACATTATCCATAAGCATATAAATATAATAGTTGCACGAAATTAAGTCGAGGTTAAAAGAGTGTAAGTTCGTAAATTCAATGCTCGGTGTGATCTTCAAGACTAAATCATTATAAAATGTAGAAAGGGTAGGATATCTCACGACTGTTGTAAATAGTAGTGTCAAATCATGGACCAAAATAAGTCTTAGATAGTTTTTTAAATGATCATTATTAGTCATTGTCATTTATGTAAATTATCCATTAAGATAGGTAGTAATTATTGTAAAGAAATCTACTTTTAGGATGAAAAGTGGGCTTTGACCATTAATTAGGAAGAATAGTCATAATATCATATTCAAAAAAGGATCACATCATTTACTGATATAATGATCATGAATGTACCAAATCTATTCAATCCATCACCAGTATTCTAACATTGGAATCATAAATATTATACCGCATCTTTCTCCATCCCATATCAGAGAGATGTGTATAAACACACACACAAATATATATACATTAACTACAATCTTTTACCTTACAAGGATAAACACTTCCTGAATATCCAATCAATGTCGTAATATGGACTTAATATGTCTGGATTGATCACAACATCAAAATCACGGCCTTAGGCCCATATACATATCTGAAACTCATATTGATAATTACATATATATAAATCATCTCATAATAATTGGTCATAGCATATTCACGAGGCATAACATCCCTATAATCTATAAAGCATATCTATAATCCTCTCACATATAAGATGTATCTCACTTCTAGGAGTCATAATGCATTAATAAGGCATAACTCATAACTATGAGGCATATTATATCTCTGAGGCATCTCATATCAATAGGTCATGTATCATGACTATGAGTAATATCATCTCTATAGGCCAATTATCATATCTAAGAAGAAATAGTGCCTCTAAAGGTCCAACATTTTATATAGGGGAAATATCATTGCCATGAGTCATTATCTATAATTCGGGGAAAGTTATCATAATTTACCACGTCATGAAGTAAAATTATTCTAAGAGCTCAATAGTCGCAAGGGTACGGATAACTTAAATAGTGCAGACAACTCGGATAACTTAAATAGATTTATTATAACTCTAATAGATCTATTTTTATTTGTGCGTGGATACTTCTTAACTTCTCTAAGATTTTCAATTTTTATTTTTATTTTTATTGATGTTCATATCTTGGGAGGTGATTAGATGGTATTAGATTAAAAGATTTACTGTAATATTCTTTATTTTTTAGTCTTAGTCTTTGTAATTCTTGTATATTATTATGAAGGTATTCTAAATATTCTATATCTTTTGTTCTAAAATATTCAATTAAATTCTCTTTGATAAGTACTTCTGTTAATCTTATTTCTTCCATATCTTATCTCTAATATTTTAAATATTCATAGTTTATCATTTTATCATAAAGTAGTTGTAATACTGCAATTTTCTTTGTAATAATTTATTCTGATTGTACTATATCTGATATTAAATTCTAGGTTATCTATTTCATTAATTATCTTGTCCTTTTCTTCTATGAATAATTTTATGTCTAAATCATATTCTAAAATGTCTTTTAATTCTAGTTGTTTCATGGTTTAATTTATCCAAATTAATTTTTCTTTTAATTGGTCTCTTCCTCTTCTAAGCTGGATTCTATAATTAATTTCTTCGTATAGCCAACTTTGCTTTTCTCTAATTTTTTTAATATATTCTAACATTTTTAATCCTTCATGGTTTTCATATGTTTTTTCATCTATTATAAATTCTTCTTTGTTCATTTTATCTACTTGATAGTGTATAGATCATGTTGATATATGTATTATAGACTCTCTATTTGTGATTCTAAATATGATATTTCTTCCTTTTGTGCATTTATTGATTTTTGACATACTCCTACAATCATGTTATATTGTAGTCTTTCTTTTCTTATTTTTAATTCTCTCCATTTTTCAGATATTTTTTTTTTTAGTTGTTTATATTTTTGGAATTTTGTTATGTTATTCATCTTTACAATGTTTAAAATATTTTAGTGGATACCGAAATCTGATTTTATCATAATTAAGTGGTATATATATCATTATTAATTTTGCCTCATAACATTTTTGGATGACTAACATATTAAATATCTTATTAATTAACATACCTATTGTATACCTAACAAATTAAATATCTTTTACATTCTTTGCCAACATGCCATAACTAACAAATACGTACCATCATTTTATTTCTTTTTAAATAACTCATATATTACTAATACTGCAATTTATCATTTTAAATAACTTGGTAAATAACATAAATTACTATGCATATAGCATCTTTAACTTTTAAATAACTAGGCTCTGATACCATTTGGAGGAGGGTGCGGATAACTCGGATAACTTAAATAGTGTGAATAACTCGGATAACTTAAATAGATCTATTATAACTCTAATGGATCTATTTTTATTTGTGCATGGATATTTCTTAACTTTTCTAAACATTTTTATTTTTATTTTTATTGATGTTCGTATCTTGGGGGGTGATTAGATGGTATTTGATTAAAAGCATTACTGTAATATTCTTTAGTTTTTTCTCTTAGTCTTTGTAATTTTTGTATATTATTTTGAAGGTATTCTAAATATTCTATATATTTTGTTCTAAAATATTCAATTAAATTCTCTTTCATAAGTATTTTTGTTAATCTTATTTCTTCCACATCTTGTCTCCAATATTTTAAATATTCATAGTTTATCATTTTATCCTAAAGTAGTTGTAATACTGTAATTTTCTTTGTAATAATTTATTCTGATTATACTATATCTGATATTAAATTCTAGGTTATCTATTTCATTAATTATCCTGTCTTTTTCTTCTATGAATAATTCTATGTCTAAATCATATTCTAAATTGTCTTTTAATTCTAGTTGTTTCATGGTTTTATTTATCCAAATTAATATTTCTTTTAATTGGTCTCTTCCTCTTCTAAGCTGGTTTCAATAATTAATTTCTTCATATAGCCAACTTTGTTTTTCTCTAATTCTTTTAATGTATTCGAACATTTTTAATCTGTATAATATCCATCTAAATAATAACTATTAATATCTGAGTAATAATTATTTGAATAATATAAGCTAAGATCAAGCATATCTTCTAACCATTCTAGACTTAATGACTCTTCATTAAATATTTTTTCCCATATTATTTTCTTTATGTCTTCTATTTCTAAGTCTTTAATGATATATAAAACAAGTATCTTAATTTCATTAGATATATAGCTTGTCATATTGTTCATATGATGCTTAGGTTTTATGGGTTATTTAATGCTTTATCATAATATTTACTGGTTGTTTGTTTTAATCTTAATAATTCTTGTATGTTTTCATTAGTTTTTCTATTAATTGTATATTTTTCAAATCCATTTTCCAATATTCTAAATATACGTTATTTATCATGGTTGATGTGTATGTTTCGTATGTAGGTATTTGTAAGATTAGTTAGGTAGGTGTGGTATATAATTTATTCTAGTCAAAAAAATATTTGTCAAATATTTTTTCCCATATGATTTTTCTTATATCTACAATTTCTATATCCTTAAGTACATACAAAACAAGTATTTTAAATTTATCTACCATTTCATGGGATAAGTAGGTAGTCATTCTTTTTCACATGATGTTATTTCAAAATATTCCCATCAATCATATACATAACAAAATATGATCATTTTAGATTACTATGTACTAGATTATTCTTAAATAATTATGTTACTCTGTCACTATTAGCATGGTAGTCTGGATACTTTTCCCTTAAACAGCGCCTCTACTCTGGCTACTCCCCTATCACGGCTTTCTTGCCTCACCGGTTCACCTTTAGGATGGTATAGTCCTTAGGGATTTTTCTCCTTTTCCTTTTTGCTAATAAACTTTATAACATATTATTCTTCGAATAATTCTACTATATAGTAACTAACATGAACTTATTTTATCACATTATGATTGTTAGGAATTTAAGAATTTAGCTATTCATAATTATAAATGAATATACCTGTTCAGGTAGATTTGATAATTCTGGGCTTTGTTCATCCATAGCTTTTCCTTAGAAATATATCTGATTTTATTAAATATTCAAAAGTTTTTTGTGTACAAAAGAGAAGGCTTGCTTTCAACACATGAAAGTCTTGCCTTTATCTTGCCGAATGGCTTACATATTTATAACCTAAAAGAAAACGTGTAAATTATTTTCTACTTTACACGTATCCTAAAGTAATAATTTACTTATCCTAAAAATGACAAGAACGAATAATACTATACATGTTAAAAGTAAAAAAACCTATACAATAGGTCCAATATTTTAACATATATAGTATTATTAGTTCTTGTCATTTTTAGGATAACTAAATTATTACTTTAGGATATGTGTAAAGTAGAAAATAGTTTACTTGTTTTCTTTTAGGATATAAATATGTAAGTAATTCGGCAAGATAAAGGCAAGACTTTCATTTGTTGAAAGCAAGCCTTCTCTTTTGTACACAAAAAACTTTTGAATATTTAATAAAACCAGATATATTTCCAAGAAAAAGCTATGGATGAACAAAGCGTAGAATTATCAAATCTACCAGAACAGGTATATTCATTTATAATTATGAATAGCTAAATTCATAAATTCCTAACAATCATAAAATGATAAAATAAGTTCATGTTAGTTACTATATAATAGAATTATTCGAAGAATAATATGTTACAAAGTTTATTAGCAAAGAGGAAAAGGAGAAAAATCCCTAAGGACTATGTCATCCTAAAGGTGAAACCGGTAAGGCAAGAAAGACGTGATAGGGGAGTAGCCACAGTAGAGGCTCTGTTTAAGGGAAAAGTATCCAGACTACCATGCTAATAGTGATAGAGTAACATAATTATTTAAGAATAATCTAGACATAGTAATCTAAAATGATCATATTTTGTTATGTATATGATTGAAGGAAATATTTTGAAATAACATTATGTGACAAAGAATGACTACCTACGTATCCGATAAAGTGGTAGATAAATTTAAAATACTTGTTTTGTATGTACTTCAGGATATAGAAATTGTAGTTATAAGAAAAATCATATGGGAAAAAATATTGTCAAAATCATATGGGAAAAAATATTTGACAAATATTTTTTGACTAGAATAAATTATATACCACACCTACCTAACTACTCTTACAAATACCAACATACCAAACCTACACATCAACCATGATAACTAACGTATATTTAGAATATTGGAAAATGGATATGAAAAATATACAATTAATAGAAAAACTAATGAAAACATACAAGAATTATTAAGATTAAAACAAACAACCAGTAAATATTATGATAAAGCATTTAATAACCCATAAAACATAAGCATCATATGAACAATATGGCAAGCTATATATTTGATGAAATTAAGATACTTGTTTTATATATCATTAAAGACTTAGAAATAGGAGACATAAATAAAATAATATAGGAAAAAATATTTAATGAAGAATCATTAAGTCTAGAATGGTTAGAAGATATACATGATCTTAGCTTATATTATTCAGATAGTTATTACTCAGATAATAAAAGTTATTATTCAGATGGATATTATACAGATTAAAAATGTTAGAATATATTAAAAGAATTAGAAAAAAACAAAGTTGGCTATACGAAGAAATTAATTATAGAAATTATCTTAGAAGAGGAAGAGACCAATTAAAAGAAGGATTAATTTGGATAAATAAAACCATGAAACAACTAGAATTAAAACATAGTTTAGAATATGATTTAGACATAGAATTATTTATAGAAGAAAAAGACAGGATAATTAACAAAATAGATAACCTAGAATTTAATATCAGATATAATGCAATTAGAATAAATTATTACAAAGAAAATTACAGTATTACAACTACTTTAGGATAAAATGATAAACTATGGATATTTAAAATATTAGAGACAAGATATGGAAGAAATAAGATTAATAGAAGTACTTATGAAAGAGAATTTAATTGAATATTTTAGAACAAAAGATATAGAATATTTAGAATACCTTCAAAATAATATACAAGAATTACAAAGACTAAGAGAAAAAACTAAAGAATATTACAATAAAGTTTTTAATCAAATACCATCACCCCCCAAGATATGAACATCAATAAAAATAAAAATAAAAATATAAATGTTTAGAGAAGTTAACAAATATCCACGAACAAATAAAAATAGATCCATTAGAGTTATAATAGATCTATTTAAGTTTTTCGAGTTATCCGCACTATTTAAGTTATCCGAGTTATCCGCACCCCCTTCCAAATGGTATCAGAGCCTAGTTATAATAGATTTGTTTAAGTTATCTGAGTTATCCGCACTATTTAAGTTATCCGAGTTATCCGCACCCCCCTCCAAATAAAAATTCTCCTATGGTGGGCTGGAGTAAGAGTAGTTGAAAAAAAATTCCAAAGCAATGTGGTATTGAAGGTAAGTATAAAATTGTGCTTCTAAGAAATAAGCATATTCCAATGAGACAGAGCAAACTGGATGATTTTGTAAATGTCATGACTAAGAATGTTTCTTCATAATTTATAAGGATGCAATGAGCTATCACATGAGACCATTGATCTATGGCACAAAATTTAAGGTGGAAAAAGAGACAATACAAGTTATGGAATCGATATCATTTCCTAATATATTTTCAATTTTCTTGTGAAGGATTGATTTTCTCTCTATCTTCTATAGTGAGAAATCCTCTACATTTTTATATGGACATAAGAAATAAGACTACAGTTGTCCAAGAGTAAAGGTTCAAGATCATTATTAGACAACTTTCAAACGAGGAGGGAATAGAAGTACTTAACAAGCAAGGTGATGCACTGGACTGATACTGAGCTTATTGAGTTTTTCTGAGTTCGGTAACTGACTGAATTCTACTGAGTTCTGTAACTGACTAAAAGTACTACTGGTCGTGACATGACTGAGATTCTGTAACTGACACTGTCTCTAGGCACACAACTAAATTGTTGGGTGTTGAATACCCCCAGGACTCAATAGCATGAAAAATAAAGCATAATATACTCTTGAAAATAATAATAATGAATACTTGACCATAATTCACTCATAAAGTCATTTAATCAAACACTTGTAATGCATCTACTTATACATGAATGAGGAATACATGCTATCATGTTATAATGTCACTATTTCATTCACAAAGGCATTTTATCAAACACATGGGGAACATGCTTAGGTTATACAATAATCAAAACATATAGTTATCATAGCTACATCAATTAACTTGAAAATTGAAGGGCTTATCATGAAGATCATGTGATTAAACACATACAATGATTATTTCATAAAAGCATGTAATTTAATCATGGACTAAAACCCAACAATTACATGAACATGAATTTCAATTCAATTCAAGCATGGAATTTCATAATTCAACAATCTTGTATTTTAAAAATGGATTTACGGACTCAATGGGTAAAAAAACCCATAGATGAAAACCTAACATACCTTGGGTTATTAGTTCTTGAAGGTGCTTGAAGAAATTTTTGAGTTTTGACCTTGATTCTTGAGGCTAGGGTTTGTAGTTTTGAGAGAAAGCTTTTATTTCTTGAGATAAGTGAGAAAATAATGTGATAATAGGCTATTTAGGGCTTTAATCCCACGTTTAGGCTGACTAGAATGAGGGAAAAGGACCTAAAAGCCCTTAGAAATTAAATCTCAGAATTAACTGAAATGTCCCGATTTTCACCCTTAGCAGACGTAGCGCTATCGCACCGTGTCTTTGGAAATTGCGAACAGGGAAATGCATGGTGGCGCGACGTGGTGGTATTGCGTTGCCACCTTGGATGAGACCTCGAAGCTTGGCGCGACGTGCCAATATTGCGGTCCCTTACTGGAATCGAACAGTTGGGAATTGGAAGCCCTCCGCAATGCGGTGATATCAAGGAGTCACACTGGAAATTGACAATTGTCATTTAGACTAGCTCCACGATGTTCTAGTGATCAAAATGACTATGTTTAATGACTGAAAGTTAGAATCACCATAACTTCTTACCTGGTTATCGGATTTGAGAGAATTTTCTATCATTGGAAAGCTAATTGAATTTCCTGTGCAATAGTATGCTCTAAGATGAAAAATAATGAGCATTTAAAATTTTTAATCTTGGATAACTCATGCACGGAGAGTTAATCTTAAGCTAAGGAAATACGGGGTATTACAATATCTCCCCTTTGAAAATATTTATCCTCGAATGAGACTAATTAAGCTGAGACACTGATAGACTGAGTTTACACACTGAACATGATTATCTGATACATGACTACATGACTGAACTACTGACAAACTGAGCTCTTACACTGAACATGCATATCTGATACATGAAATACATGTCTAAAGTACTAATAAGCTGAATTTTCTTACTGAACATGAATATCTGATGCATGAGTACATGACTAAACTGATTCATGAATGCATTTTTAATATGCACCGGTAATGGATACAAAGTTTTAATTATAGATGAAATGGAACTGAGTAAAGCTAAGGAATACTATCACCTTACGATGGATCTGAGGTTGCAGACAAGAGGTGAGAATACTTGGTCCGCATATTTTCTTTTTCTTCCCAAGTAGCTCCCTCAACGGACTGATTCCACCAAAGAACTTTGACTAAGAGAACTTCTTTTCTCCTCAGTCTGCGAATCTAATGATCGAGGATCCAAATTAGAACCTCTTCGAAAGAGAGATCATTCTGAATATTTACATTCTCTAAAGGAACTATGATTTCTAGGACACCAATTCATTTCTTTAAGAAAGAGATGTGGAATACTGGATGCACTGAGGCTAGATCTGAAGAAACCTCAAGCTCATAAGATATTTTTTCCCAAATGACTGAGAATTCTGTAAGGACCAACATATCGGAGACTGATCTTTCCCTTCTTGCCGAACATTTTTACCCGCTTTATTGGAGAGATTTTAAGGAACACAAAATCACCGATATCAAACTCGAGAGTCTTTCTCCTCATATCTACATAGGATTCCTGTTGACTCTGGGAAGCCCTAAGTCTTTCTCTGATTAACTGAACCTTCTTTAACGCATCGAACACTAGGACGGACCCTACTACTGTGGCCTCACCTATCTCAAACCAACCAATTGGAGATCTGCATCTCCTACCATAGAGATGTTCAAATGGAGCCATTTGAATACTAGAATGATAGCTATTATTGTATGAGAACTCGATCAAAGGCAAGTGGTCATCCCAACTATCCTTAAAATTGATAACGCATGCTCTCCGCATATCTTCTAGAGTCTGAATGGTCCTTTCTACTTGACCATCTGTCTGAGGGTGGAAGGTTGTATTGAGATGAACTTAGGTACCAAGACCCTTTTGGAATACTTTCAAGAAATGAGAGGTAAACTGAGTACCTTTATTTGAGATAATGGATACAGGAACTCCGTGTAACCTAACCAACTCTCTAATATAGAGTTTGGCATAGTCCTAGGCTGAATAGGAAGTATGAACTAGCAAGAAATGAGCTGATTTGGTCATCCTGTCTAAGATAACCCAAATAGAATCATGATGATAACGAGTATGAGGCAAACCCATCACAAAATCCATATTCACTTTTTCCCATTTCCATATGGGAATACTGAACTCTTGTATGGACTCACTAGGCTTTTGGTGCTCAATCTTAACTTGCTGACATATAGAGCATTTAGCTACAAACTCTACAATATCCCTCTTCACCCACTCCACCAATAGATCTCTAGCAGATCACGGTACATCTTAGTGGCCCCTGGATGAATAAAATAACGTGCACCATGTGCTTCTTTAATAATTAATTGCCTCGGTTATCTACACCTGGCACACATAAACGACCCTGGCAATGTAACATACTATCTCCTCCTTGGGAGAAAACCTCTACTTTTTGATCTCTGATTGACTCTTTCATCTTAACAAGACTGGGATATCTATCCTATTTTTCCTTTACCTAGAAAACTAGAGAGGATTTGGAACTATTCTGATCAAAACTGTTCTGAACCCACATACTACCTTCTTCTAAATCGACTATGCGGACACCTAGTCGGGCAAGCTGATGAACTTCCTGAACTAACTTTGTCTTTCTATCCTCAACATGAGAAATACTACTCATAGATAGTCTACTGAGAGCATCAACCACTATACTAGATTTTCCCGGATAATATAGAACACTCATGTCATAATATTTAATAACTCTAACCACCTTGTCTAATGCAAATTAAAATCTTTCTAAGAGAACACATACTGGAGGCTTTTGTGATCTATTAGCACATCAACATGTACCCCATACAAGTAATGCCCCTAAATCTTTAAGGAAAATACTACAGCTGCTAACTCGAGATCATGAGTCGGATAATTCTTCTCATGGGGTTTAAGCTATCTGGAGGCAGAGTCTATGACCTTACCTCTCTACATGAGGACACAACCCAAACATACTATAGATGCATCATAGTACAAAACAAACTAGTCTGAACCATCTAGCAGAGTCTAACCAGGGGATAAGGTGAGTCGAGTCTTTATGTAACACCTCGAGTCTGTACCCCGAATGGTACACGATGCTCATAATTCCAAAGGACCACAAGCTAACCCATGACTGGTACCTGCTTTAATAACTAAATAATAATAATACAAAAATATATAGAAATTAGGCAGAAAACATCACTTAAGGTTCAATACTGTAAATAATACTGGATATGGTATCACAATACCAAAAACTGAACATCAATACTGAAAACTGAAAAACTGTCTAAAAATACTCTAGTCTGAAAAGCCTCTAAACTGTCTAAACTGTGGAGTTTATGGGACAAGTTCCCAACTAACTCTGACTACTGAAAATGTACTAAAATGATGAAATAAATAATCACGTCCTCAAACTATGAGGACTCACCACTAACTCTGTATGTTGAGGATCTGAACTGCTAAGGGTGCTCGGGAGCCCAAGCCTCTGAACCTATAATATAAGACATCATAGAACAAAAGAAAGGTATGGGTCAATACTTTGAATGTACTAGTATGCTCAGCGAGGTAGAATGAAATGCATGGGTTCATATGCATTAACAATACTAACTGAATATCATGAGTATGACTGAATAAGAGAACATGCATGAATATGAAAACCGTACTGAGATCGTAATAACACTGAATACTGAATCTGAATACTGATTAACTAATATCTTAGTATACTGATACTGAATTACTGATAATTGAATGATAGTATCTGACAGTCTTGATTCTATGGAACTATATTGAATCCCATAATAAGCTGAGTGACTGTGTATGATAGTCTTGAATCTGTTGAACTGAACTGAGTTCCATTTTGTGACTGAATCTGAAACTGAGACTGTGGGAATTAATCATCTAACCGACATACCCATTATCTAGATGATTTGGGGTCTAACCTGTAACCCTAATTGGAAGGGTGTTAATATCGTTCCATGGGTAAGGACAAATGCTGAGTCACCCTTATCTGGCAGGCACTCTAAATGAGTACGGTGGTACCCTCAACTAGCAGGAAGATCACCTCATCAACCCTCAACTAACGGGTTGATGTCTCAACCTACACTGGCTACGTAGTTCTGGAATGCAAAGACTTCTTCGAAGGATTTCACCCTCTACTGGAAGGTGAGTCCCCATCCTTGGGTTCACTCAATGTTGAATCCTTCTCCCAACTAAATAGACACTGGACTAAATTCTAAACTATACTAGGATAGACTGCATTATTACTGATCGTAGTATAACTAAGCTAAACTGATTTTACTGAATTGAGCTGGACTGATTCTTAGTTCACTAAGTTTTCCTAAGTTCTGTAACTGACTGAATTCTACTAATCGAGACATAACTGATTCTACTCTGTGACTGACCATGGCTCCAAGCAAGCAGCTAAATTGTCGGGTATTAAATACCCCCAGGACTCGATAGCATAAGCTTAAAAGACATGGAAAAATCTTGAGACATGGTAACTAACTACTTAGTCATCATTCATTCATTTGGACATTTAAGCAAACATTTGCATACATGCTAACATGATGTAATTTAACTATTCAACTTATATAGACATTCATCAAACACTTGTGGGGCACAATATATGCACATAATACTAAAAAAATATGTAGGCCTCATGATTTATTTCTAATTACACAATTCCAAGAGTTTCAACATGAATTCTCATGATAAAGCACACATATCAATCAACTCTACATGAGTCTTGTAATAAATCATGAATATAGTTTAATTCAAAACATGGAAATCATAAAATCACTTTACATGAACTTTAAAAGAGTTTCTTGTACTCCAAGGGTGGAAGGAACCCTTGGATAAATACTTCACAAACCTTAGTTGGTGAATTCTAGAAAATTAATAGTGGAATCTTGAGCCTTGAATTTGAATTTAATTCACCTAGGGTTTTTGTTCTTGAGCAATTTATGAAAGAATGAATATAACTTGCTAAAAGAGGGCTAAATTTCATGTTATGGGGGCTGAAGGGTGTGGAAAAAAAACTTCATCAACCCTGATGATGTGGATTTTTAATAACTGTAAACTGAATCATCGACGTACAGGCCGACGCACCGTGTCATTGGCATCGACGTGATAGCCAATGCACCGCGTCAAGTCCGTGTTGGTTCACTAGAATTGGACGCTGGGAGCTGGGGAAAATATTTATAAATGCGATAGTCTACGCAACGCGTCAAGATCACATTGATTCACTTGTTTAGGATTCCAAAGGTGCTTCAAACGAAGTCCAAAAAATCCAAAACTTGTTTGGGAACACCTATTGGCATCCCTGATTATTAATTAACTGAAATATCAACATTTAATAGACGTAAAGGTCGCGAAATAAGATTGGCAGCTTTCAAAGGCTAAAATAACACTAAGTCTGAATACTTAGCTAGAATTTTCTAAGTCTGAAGCCCCTTAACAAGCTTCAAGGACTGAATTAAGCTACAAATTTTATGGGGTCTTACATTATCTCCCCTTTGGGAATATTCATCCTCAAATAAGAATGACTAAGCTGAGAATACTGGTAGACTGAACTTACTTACTGAACATGAACATCTAAAACATGATTATCTGACTAACATTACTAAAATACTAAATTTCATACTGAACATGCATATGTGATGCATGAATATATGACTGAACTGACTCATAAACATATGACTGAATATGCAATGGTAACTGATACCAAGTTTGTAGTGAAAAATCTGAACATCAAACTGAATAATCTTATGGAAAACTATTACCTTGAGCTGAATCTGAGTTTGCAGAGAAGAGGCGAGGATACTTGGTCCGAATATTTGCTTATACTTCCCAAGTAGCTCCCTAACGGACTGATTTAGCCAAAGAACTTTGACTAGAGTGACTTCTTTGTTCCTCAGTCTGTAAATCTGATAATCGAGGATTTCGACTAGAATCTCTTCATAAGAGAGGTTGTTCTAAACATCTATGCCCTTTATGGGGACTACGACTGATGGGTCACCTATGCATTTTTTAGCACAGAGACATGAAACACCGAATGGACTGAAGATAGATCAGAGGGAAACTCAAGCTTGTAAGCTACCTTTCTGAAATGAGTGAGAATTCAGTAAGGATGACATATCAGGGACTGAGTTTCCCTTTATTTCCAAACCGCTTCACTCCTTTCATAGGAGAGATTTTCAAGTACACATAGTCACCAATCTCAAACTTAAGATCCTTTCTGCGCATATCTGCATATGATTTTTGACGGCTCTAAGCTGTCATAAGTCTTTCCCTGATCAACTGGACTTTTTCTAAGGTATCAAATACCAAGTCAGGCCCTACCACTGCAACCTCACCCACTTTAAACCAACTAATAGGATATCTACACCTCCTCCTATAAAGCACCTCAAACGGAGCCATCTGAATACTGGAATGATAGGTGTTGTTGTATACGAACTGAATCAAAGGCAAGTGGTCATCCCAACGACCTTTAAAATCTATTGCACATGCTCCTAGTATATCCTCTAAAGTCTAAAAGGTCCTTTTTTCTTGGCTATTTATCAGAGGGTGAAAGGCTGTAATAAGAGGAATTCGGGCGCCAAGACACTTTTGGAATGCTTTCCAGAAATGAGAGGTGAACTGGGTACCTCTATCTAAGATGATGGACAATAGAACACCGTATAATCTGACCAACTCCCTGATATAGAGTTTGGCATAATCCTCGGCTGAGTAAGAGGTATGGACTAGTAGAAAATGAGATAATTTGGTTATCCTATCAATAATGACCCAAACTAAATCATGCGGATGATGAGTGCGAGGCAAACCAATAACAAAGTCCATGTTTACTTCTTCCCATCTCCAGGTGGGAATGTTGAACTCCTGCATTTAGCCACTAGGTTTATGATGCTCAATATTATCCTGCTGACATGTTGAGCACTAAGAAACAAACACTACAATATCACTTTTCATCCCACTCCACTAATAGATCTCCCACAAATCATGGTACATCTTAGTGGACCCTGGATGAATACAGTGGAACGTACCATGCACTTCTACAAGGATTTGCTGCCTCAAGTCATCTACGCCTGGCACACATAGTTAACCCTGACAATGCAAAACACCATATCCCCCTTGGGAGGAAACCTCTACCTTCTAATCTCTGAATGATTCTTTCAACTTGACCAGACTGGGATCCCTATCCTGTTTTTCCTTCACTTTAGAAACTAGGGATGATTCTGAACTACTCTGCACCCATACACTACCTTGTGCTGAATCGACTAAGTAGACACCTAGTCGGGCTAGCTGATGAACTTCCTGATCTAACATCTTCTTACTGTCCTCGACATGAGCAATTCTATCGATAGATTCTACTGAGAGCATCGGCCACTACATTGGCCTTGCTCGGATGATACAAAATACTCATGTTGTAGTCTTTTAACAACTCCAACAACCTTCTCTAATGGAGGTTTAGGTCTTTCTGAGAAAATACATACTGCAGGCTCTTATGGTAAGTGAACAATCCACGAGCACATCATACAAATAGTGCCTCAAAATATTTAAGGTAAACACTATTGCTACTAACTCAAGATCATAAGTAAGGTACTTCTTCTCATGGGGTTTAAGCTATCTAGAGGCATAGGATATGACCTTACCTCTCTGCATCAGAACACACTCCAAGCCAACTCTGAAGGCATCACAATACATAAAAAAGTTATTTGAACCATCTGGTAGGGTAAAAATTGGAGCTGTAGTAAGTCAAGTCTTCAACTCATGAAAACTTTTTTCACAAGAATCTGACCACTGGAATTTAACTTTCTTTTGGGTCATTCTGCACATAGGGGATGCAATAGATGAAAATCCCTCAAAAAACCTTTATTAATAGCCTGTCAAGCCCAAGATACTCCTGATATCTGAAGGATAGATGGATCTGGGTCAATTTCTTACTACTTCAGTCTTTTGGGGATCAACCCTAATGCCATCATCGGAAACTATATGGCCGAGGAAAGCTACTAACCTTATCTAAATTTGCATTTACTGAATTTGGCAAATAACTGATGATTTCTGAGAGTCTGTAATACTAGTCTGAGATGGTCTACATGATCGTGTTCACTACGAGAGTAGACAAGAATGTCATCTATGAAGACTATGATGAATATGTCCAAGTACTGCTTAAACACAGAGTTCATTAAGTCCATGAAAGATGTTGTGGCATTTGTAATACCAAAGGACATGACAAAGAATTTGAAGTGACCATACCGAGTTCTAAAAGATATTTTTGAGATGTCACACTCCCTGACTCTGAGCTGGTGATAGTATAATCTGAGGTCTATCTTAGAGAAATAACTGGCACCCTGAAGTTAGTAAAACAAGTCATTGATTCTGGGAATGGATACTTGTTCTTGACCGTGACTTTATTTAACTGACGGTAGTCAATACACATTTTGAGGGAACCATCTTTCTTATGCATGAATAAAACTGGTGCGCCCCACAAGGATATACTAGGTCTGATGAATCCCTTATCTAGGAGATCCTTTAATTGTTCTTTTAATTCTCTAAGTTCTGCGGGTTCCATTCTATATGGAGGGATCAATATGGGCTGAGTATCTGGAAGAAGGTCTATTCCGAAGTCAATTTCTTTTTTGGGAGAAATCCCGAGAAGATCTTTCGAAAATACATCTGGGAATTCACATTCTACTGACACTGATTCAAGAGTAGGAGTTTCTGAACTAGAGTCCTGGACTCCAAATAGATGGTAGACACATACCTTAGATATCATTTTCCTTTCCCAAAGATAAGAAACAAGCTGACCTCTAAGTGCTGAAGTACTACCCCTCCACTCTAGGATGGGTTCATTCAGAAACTGAAACTGGACAATTTTATTTCTACAATCGACTGAGGCATAGCAGGAATGAAGCCAATCCATGCTGAGAATGACATCAAAATCAGTCATCTCTAATTCGACTAAGTCTGCTGATGTAACTTTCTGAGATATCATAATCGGACAGTTCCTGTATACCTACCGAGCTATGATAGATTTACCCACTGGGGTAGAGACTAAGAAAGGCTCTTCTAGGATTTCAGGACTGACTCTGAAATGGACAACTATATAAGAAGTAACAAAGGACAAGGAAGCTCCTGGATCTATCAAAGAATAAACATGCAAATGATAAACTTGTAATGTACCAGTGACCATATCAGGAGAACTCTCCTGATCTAGTCAGGAATGAAGAGCATAGAGTCTGTTTGGGAATTTCCCACTGGTTGCACTGGAAGCGACACTCTGCTGATTCGGGTGAATGGATTGAGTAGGGTGACAGTTATACTGACCTTGAGAACCTGACTAGGGACAATCTCTGACTTTGTGGCCTAGCTTTCCACACCCAAAACACACATTGTTGCCTGCTCTACCGATACCCTGGTGGTTTGTACAATACTTCTGACAAAAGGGATTGGTTCGGGCACTTCTAACACTATCCTGGGTTTTAGGGCCTGATGCCTTATCCCTGATGCCATTTCTGAATTTTGGCACAGGAGAACTGGATGAGGACGGAGCTGGGACTAAAGATTTTGAGCAGAACTGAGAATGATTCCCACCCTCTAACTTAGGTTGAGTGAAGTTGAAACTACCTATTCTTGCTTTCTTGATCTCCCTCTGTTTCTCTTTATTCTTGGCCTCCTCTATCTACTAAGTATGGACCATGAGCCTGGATATGTCTATCTCCTTAATAAGCATTGCATTCCTACACTCTTTGACCACGCTGCTAGACATCTCTAACATAAACTTACTTATTCGGGATCTGTTGTCTGCCACCACGTGAGGAGCATATCTAGCTAATTGAGTAACCTTTAGAGAATACTCTTTCACTATCATATTTCCCTAATTCAAATTGATAAATTCCAGAACCTTCACTTTCCTCAACTCCAGTGGGAAGAACCTATCAAAAAAAGCAGTGGCAAACTCTTTCCACTCTATGGACCCTGCATCTGTGGCCCTTTCTGCTTTCCACTGTTTAAACCATGAGTGTGCCACATCCTGCAACTGATATGCGGACAACTTAGTATTCTCAACAGTGGTCATCCCTATAATATCAGTAACCTTCTGCACCTGATCAAGAAATTCTTGAGGGTCCTCATCTGAGTTAGACCCGGTAAATGATGGACGGTTCATTCGGGTGAAGTCCCGAATCCTGGCAGTCGCAGTATTGGCTACTGAGTTGGCCAGAATGGTAGATGTACATTTATTCTTAGCTACAATAGAATTAGCTAGGGTGGTAAATGTTGCTCTGAACTCAGCGTGGGAGACGTGTTTATCTAGTTGATTTGGTTGAATGGGCTAGGGTTCTGGCTGGTCTCCTGTTCCTCTTTCCTTAGTCCTCTTTTGAGGCATATTTCTATAAATAGAAGAGAATGGATTAGAATTAGAGTTTAATTAGAGCTCATGCTTACTAGCACGACATGAATAATGAAAGAAGGGAAACTTTTCCTAAAACATCTCGTAGCCTCCTGTCCATAAGTATGGCGCGCAACACACCCATACACAAGACTCTACCAGATATTGATTTTAGACTTCCTAGGACTCTGTTGAACCTTAGGCTCTGATACCAAATTTGTAACGCTCCAAGTGTATACCCCGGACGCTACATGGTGCTCATAATCCCAAAGGACCACAAGCTAACCCATGACTAGTACTTGCTGTAATAACTGAAATAATAATAATACTGAAATATGTAGAAATTAGGCAAAAAACATACCATAAGGTTCAATACTATAAATAATACTTGATACGATATCACAATACCAAAAACTGAACATCAATACTGAAAACTAAACAACTATTTGAAAATACTCTAGTCTGAAAAAGCCTTTAAACTGTCTGAACTGTGGAGTTGATGTGACAAGTCCCCAACTAACTCCAACTACTGAAAATAAATTGAAATACAGAAATAAATAATCATGTCCTCAAACTATAATGACTCACTACTAATTCTCTATACTGAGGATCTGAACTTCTAAGGGTGCTCGGGAGCTCGTGCGTCTGATCCTATGATATAAGACATCATAGCACAAAAGAAAGGTATGCATCAGTACTTTGAATGTACTGGTGCGCTCAGTGAGGTAGGCTGAAATGCATAGGTTCATATGCATGAACAATACTAACTGAATATCATGAGTATGACTGAATGAGAGAACGCATAAATATGGAAACTATACTGAGATTGTAATAATACTGAATACTGATTAACTAATATCTGAGTATATTGATACTGAATTACAGGTAACTGAATGACTGTATCTGACAGTCTTGATTCTGTGGAACTATACTGAATCCCGTACTGAGCTGAGTGACGTGTATGACAGTCCTGAATCTGTAAAACTAAACTAAGTTCCATACTGAGGATGAATCTGAAATTGAGACTGTGGGGAGTAATCATCTTACCGACATTCCCCTTCTCTAATTGATTTGGGGTCCAACCTGTAACCCTAGTTGGAAGGGTGTCAATACCGTTCCATGGGTAAGTAAAAGTGTTGAGTCACCCATATCTGGCAGGTACTCAGAACGAGAATAGTGGTACCCTCAATTGGCAGGTAGATTACCTCATCAACCCTCAACTGGCATGTTGATGTCTCAACCTACGCTGGCTATGTAATTATGGAATGCAAGGACTTCTTCTAAGGATTTCATCCTCTACTAGCAGGTGAGTCCCCATCCTGGGGCTCACTTGGTGATGAATCCTACTCCCAACTGAATAGACACTGGACTAAATTCTAAACTATACTAGGCTAGACTGAACTGTTACTTATCGTACTATATAACTGAGTTGAACTAATTTTACTGAACTGAGCTGGACTGATTCTGAGTTCACTGAGTTTTCCTAAGTTCTATAACTGACTGAATTCTACTAATCAATACATGACTGATTCTACTCTATGAATGACCATGGCTCTAGGCAAGAAGCTAAATTGTCTGGTATTAAACACCCCCAGGACTCGATAGCATAAGCTTAAAATATATGGAAAAATCTTGAGACATGGAAATTAACTGCTTAGTCATCATTCATTCATTTGGGCATTCAAGAAAACACTTGCATACATGCTAACATATGTAATTTAACTATTCAACTCACATGGATAATTCTTCAAACACTTGTGGGGCACAATATATGCACATAATACTAAAACAATATGTAAGCATCATAATTTATTTTCAATTACATAATTCCATGAGTTTCAACATAAATTCACATGATAAAGCACACATATCAATCAACTCTACATGAATCTTGTATTAAATCATGAATACACTTTAATTCAAATCATGGAAATCACGAATCACTCTACATGAACTTTAAAAGAGTTTCTTGGACTCCAAGGGTGGAAGGAACCCTTGGATGAACAATTCACATACCTTAGTTAGTGAATTCTGGAAAATTAACGGTGGAATCTTGAGCCTTGAATTTGAATTTAATTCACTTAGGGTTTTTGTTCTGGAGAAATTTGTGAAAAAATAAATATAACTTGCTAAAAGAGGGATGAATTTCGTGTTATGGGGGCTGAAAGGTGTGGAAAAAAGACTTAATTAACCTTGAGGATGCAACTTTTTAATGACTATAAACTGAACCATCGATGTGCAGGCCGATGCGATGTATCGTGGGCATCGACACGATAGCCAATGCGCCGTGTTGAGTCCACATCGGTTCACTAGAATTAGATGCTGGAAGCTAGGGAAAACATTTATCAACACGATAGTCAACGCGAAACGTCAAGATCGTATTGATTCAGAGGTTTAGGACTCCAAAGATGCTTCAAACAAAGTCCGAAAAATTTGAAACTTGTCAGGGAACACCTGTTGACATTCCTTATCATGAATTAACTCAAATATCAACATTTAATGGACGTAAAGGTTGAAAAATAAGATTGCCAACTTTTGAATTCTAAAATAACACTAAGTCTTAATACTTAGCGAGAATTTTCTAAGTTTGAGACCCCTTAACAAGCTTATAGGACTGAATTAAGCTAAAAATAAATTGGGGTCTTACACTTCAACTCCTGAAAACTCTTCTCGCAAGAATCTATCCACTGAAACTAGACTTTCTTTTGAGTCAATCTATACAAGGGGGATGTAATATATGAAAAACCTTTAACAAACTGACGGTAATAGCCATATACATCTAAGAAACTCCGGATATCTGATGGAGAGATGGGTCTAGCCAATTTCTCACCACCTCGGTCTTTTGAGGATAAACTCTAATTCCATAATTAGAAACTATATGACCAAGGAATACTACTGACCTTAGCCAAAATTCATACTTACCGAATTTGGAAAACAACTTATGAGTTCTGAGAGTCTGAAGTAAAATTCTGAGATGTTCTGCGTGATAATTCTCTCTATGGGAATAAACAAGAATATCATCGATGAATACTATAATGAACATGTCCAAGTACTATTTGAACATGCGATTCATTAAGTCCATGAAAGCTACTGGGGAATTTCTAAGGCCAAAGGATAAGACTAGAAACTCGAAGTGACCAAACCGGGTACTGAAAGATGTTTTTGGAATGTCACATTCTCTCACTCTGAGCTGATGATAGCGTGATATGAGGTCTATCTTAGAAAAGTAACTGGAGGCCTGAAGTTGGTCAAACAAGTCATTGATTTTGGGAAGTGGATATTTATTCTTGACTATGACTTTGCTTAACTGATGGTAGTCAATTAATATTCTGAGAGAACCGTCTTTCTTACGCACGAATAAGACTAGTGTGCCCTACGAGGAAATGCTGGGTATGATGAATCCCTTTTCTAGGAGATCTTTTAACTGTTATTTTAACTCTCTAAGTTCTGTTGGAGCTATTTTGTATGGCAGAATAGATATGGGATGAGTATCTAGAATAAGGTCTATTCCAAAGTCTATTTCTCTAACGGGAGGAACTCCAAGAAGATTTTCAAGAAACACATCTGAGAATTCATTTACTAATAGAACTAACTCAAGACTAGAGTTTCTGAGTTAGAGTCTTTGACTATGGTAGATACATCCCTTAGATATCATTTCTCTCGCTCTAAGGTATGAAATCAACTGACCCTTAAGCTACGTGGTACTACCCCTCCATTCAAGGACTGGTTTATTTGGGAACTAAAAATGAACTATTTTGTTTCTACAATCAACTGAGGCATAACATGAGTGAAGCCAATCTATGCCGAGACTGCCTCTTAAGTTAACGACTATGTAAGGAGTTACGAAAGATAAAGAAGATCCTAGATCTAGCAAGGCATAAATATGTAAATGGAAGATCTTTAACATAATAGTGACCATATCAGGAGATTTTTCCTAATCTTGGATGGACTGAAGTGCATAAAGCCAGTTTCGGCGTTGCCCACTGGTGGCACTGAAAGCGGTACCCTGCTGATTCGGGCGACCTGACTGAGCTGAATAGCGAGTATGTTGACCCTAAGAACCTGACTAAGGATAATCTCTGAATCTGTGGCCTGGATCTCCACACTCGAAACAAACATCACTGCCAGCTCTATAGACATCCTAGTGGTTTCTGCCACATGTCTGACAAAGAGGATTTGTTCGAGCACGTCTAACACTACCCTGAGATTTAGAGCCTTGCGCCCTATCGCTGTTACTATTTTTGAACTTAGGTACTGGAGAACTGGCTAAGGACGAAGATGTAACTGAAGATTTCAAGAAAAATTAGGAATGGTTACCGCCCTCTGACTTAGGCTAATTGAAATTGAAGCTACCTATTCTAGCTTTTTTGTTCTGCCTCTCTCTCTCTCTTTCTGATCTCATCCTTCTCTATCTGCTGAGGATGGACTATGATCCTAGATATATCCATCTCCTTAATCAACATCGTTGGTATGCACTCCTTAACTATACTATCTGGCATCCCAGATACGAACTTGCTTATTCTGGACCTATTGTCTGCTACTACATAAGGAGAATACCTAGTTAACTAAGTAAACTTGAGGAAATACTCTTTCATGCTCATACTGCCTTGCCTGAGGTTGATGAACTCTAACACCTTGGCTTCTCTCATCTCTAAGGGAAATAATCTCTCTAGGAAAGTAGTAGAAAACTCTTTCCACTCTATGGGCTCTACATATATGCCCCTTTATACCTTTCACTGCTTAAACTATGTATGAGCTACATCTTGTAGCTAATAGGCAGCTAACTCAGCACTCTCATTGGAAATCACTCTCATAATATTTGTGACTTTCTGAACCTGGTCGAAGAACTCCTGTGGATCCTCTTTTATCTTAGATCCTGAGAATAGGGGAGGATTCATTCGGGTGAAGTCCCGAATACTGGCTGTAGCAGTATTGGCCAATGGATTGGCCAAAATAGCATCTGGTCGTTCGTTCTGGGTTGCTACTGAATTGGTTAGAGTAGTGAATGCAGCTCTAAATTTTATATGGGAGACATGCTCGTCCAGTAGATCTGCTTGAACGGGTTGAGGTGATGACTGATTTCTGGTTCTCCATTCATTAGTCTTTTTGAGAGGCATGTTCTGTAAATGAAAAGGAGGAAACAGATTAGAATGGGAGTTTAACTTGAGCTCGTGCTCACTTGCATACCATGAATACTTAAAGAAGGAAAACTATTTCCCAAAATATCTCATAGCCCCCTATCCATAAGTGTAGCGCACTACACACCCATGCACAAGAATGTACTAGATGCGGCTTTCTGACTTCATAGGACACTGTTGAAAATTAGTCTCTGATACCAAGTTTGTAATGACCTGAGACTACCCTTTAGTCGTCACACGGTGCTTATGACCCCGAAGGACTACAAGCTAACCCAAGACTAATATCTGCTATGAGCACTGAAACATGATACTGTAATAAATGCAGAAAATAGGCTGAAATGCCATAAGGTTCAAAATCTATAAATACTAATAAATTATATCAACTGAAATAACAATCCATAAAACTGAATACTGACTGAAAGCTAATTTGAAAAGCCTCTAATTAAAAATGTCTAAAAGTGGAGTTGATGGGATAATCCCACAACTAACTCCATCTACTGAAATAGTGAGTCTACTGAAATAATAAAATAAAAGAATATCCTCGAATGATGAGGACTCACTGCTAATCTACTATTGTTGGCTGAATCTTTGTCTATCTATGAGCGGTTAGGAACCTGAGTGTCCGAACCTATGATATAAGACATCATAGTGGAAAGAAAGAGTATACATCAGTACGTGGAATATACTGGTATGCTAGATGAGTTAAGGCTGAATGAAAGGGTTCATATGCATGAACAATAACTGACTGAATGATAAAGAGTGACAGAACATGAGAGTACATGGATAACTAATATTGCTGTAAATAATGAGTATGTACTAATGTGCATATAAATAAATATATTGACTAAGCTTGTCTGAAGCTAAGTCCTGAATTTTAAAACTGAGTAACTAATATCTAAAGTTACTGATAACTGATTTACTGATATTGATTGACTGTATCTGACAGTCCTGATTTTGTATAACTAAACTGAGTTTTATTCTAAAGACTGAGACAAAGACTGTGGGAGGTAATCATCTAACCGACATGTTCTAAATAAGATAAGATAACTGAGTTAGGGTCCAATCTGTGACCCCAATTGGAAGGGTGTCAGTACCATGCCACCGGTAAAGATACTGAAGAGTTACCCTTATCTGGAAGGTACTCTAATGAGAATAGTGGAACCCTCATCTGTCAGGTTAAAACACGTCATCAACCCTCAAATGGCAGTTTTAATGTCTCACCCTACACTGGCTCATAGATCTGGAATGGAAGGATTTTTTCTAGTGATCACACCCTCTACAGGCATATGAGCCCCCATCCTTGGGTTTACTCGGTGCTGAATCCTACTCCCAACTGAAAGACACTGAACTGAGTATACTGAACTGAACTAGATTGATACTGAGATTACTGAGTTTTCCTAAGTTCAGTAACTGACTGAGTTCTACTGAGTTCTGTAACTGACTGAGAGTACTACTGATCATGAAATGACTGAGATTCTCTAACTGACACTGGCTCTAGGTACACAGCTAAATTGTCGGGTGTTGAATACCCCTAGGACTCGATAGCATGAAAAATAAAGAATAATATACTCTTGAAAATCATAATAATGTATAATTGTCCATAGTTCACTCATAGAGGCATTAATTAAAACACTTGTCATGCATCTACTTATACATGAATGGGGAATACATGCTATCATGTTATAATGTCACTATTTCATTTACATAGGTACTTTATCAAACACACAGGGAGAATGCTCATGTTATACAATAATCAAAACATATAGTTATGAAGGGTTTATCATGAAGATCGTGTAATTCAACACATACAGTGATTATTTCATAAAAGCATGTAATTTTATCATACACTAAAACCCAACAATAACATGAACATGAATTTGAATTCAATTCAAGCATGGAATTTCATAATTCAACAATTTGTATTTTGAAAATGGATTTGTGGACTCTATGAGTGAAAGGAACCCATAGATGAATGCCTAACATACCTTGGGTTATTAGTTCTTGAAGGTGATTGAAGAAATTCTTGAGTTTTGACCTTGATTCTTGAAGCTGGGGTGTTTAGCTTTGAGAGAAAGCTTTTATTTCTTGAGATAAGTGAGAAAATAATGGGATAATAGGCTATTTAGGGCTTTAATATCGTGTTTAGGCTGATTGGAATGAGGGAAAGAGACCTAAAAGCCCTTGGAAATTAAATCTTGAAATTAACTGAAATGTCCCGATTTTCACCCTTGGCGTGATGCGGTGCCATCGCGTTGGGTCTATGGAAATTTCCAACTGGGAAAATGTATGGTGGTGCAATGCGGTGGTATCGAGTTGCCACCCTGGATGAGACCTTGAAGCTTGGCGCGATGCGCCAATATCGCTGTCCCTTACTCGAATCGGACAATTGGGAATTTGAAGCCCTCCATGATGCGGTGATATCATGAAGTAATGCTAGAAATTGAAAATTGTTATTTAGACTGGCTCCGCAATGCACTAGTGATCAAAATGACGATGTTTAACGACTGAAACTTAGAATCACCATAACTTCTTACCCGGTTAACAGATTTGGGCGAATTTTATATCATTGGAAAGCTAATTGAATTTCCTATACAATGGCAGTCTCTAAACTGAAAAATAAGGAGCATTTCAAAAATTTTATGTTGGATAACTCATGAACTGAGAGTTAATCTTAAGCTAAGGAAATACGAGGTATTATAATTATTTATCCAATTTTTCCTTGATTGTTGTTATTAAAATGCTATCTCTATTATCCTCATAACAAAAATAACAGGTATAATACTACTCTAATTTTTCTTTCAACTGTATGCTTTCGTTGATATGATAAATCCCTATTTTCCTCATATTACCACAAATTGTGCTAAAAATGATCTAAATATGCAAAGAAAATAAGCACCTACCATACCAGCTTTATGAATCCCTAAGTTCACGAATTCTTGTAAAAGGTATAGTCATTTGTTGATTAAGATCTTTCCCTTGTTTGTAGGTATTTTGTTGCACTTGTTGATATGAAAAGTCCCCATTATACTCACATTCCAAAAAATTGATCACAAAATTGGGCTAATGCCACTATTTAAAATGCAAGGACAGTAGGTACATATCTAAGTCAAATTTTCCTTTTAAATTAGGCTTGTTATTATTCTTCTATTTGTGCCTGCCTTTGTTCTTCTTTGTTACTTGATCATGTTTTCGTCAATGTTGTCCATGTATGCTGTGATTAAGATTTTGAACTTACCTTATCTTCAAGTATGGTATTTGTTCTCTATCCATGCTAATAATGCCTTTTGCGGAATGTGGTATGTTTTGTAGAGATGTATAAGTTATTCTTCATGTACCTACTGCAAATACGAAAACACAATTATTGAAAAAATCTGACAACTTATTACCTTCCCTAAGAATATGCACCACTATCACATCTCTATTCTTTATATGTATCATGATTCTCCTGATTTCAGTGGCAATACTCCATGGTACCTCTTAATCCCATCAATGATATTTTTATCATGAGTGAGTAAGTCTTAGATTCAAAGGGAGTAAATTGTGATTGATGTAAACCTCCAGTACCACTCTTAATGTCATTACTTTTTCCATTACATTTGTACCATCCTCCAAACTCCAAGATTCAACATAAACTAGTCTACCCATCCTATCTCTGACATAAAAAAAACTCCTGATCTTGGACCTTGGTTACCTTTTAAATCCACTTTTGAGTTGCACTTTTAAGATCCTACATAAGGAGGCTTCCAAATAACAACCTTGAACCCTACTAATGAGGTATAGGTTCACAGAAACTTGTCCATTAGTGGCCATTCATATGATAAATTCTTCAAGGGAAGTTATGCCTACCTAATAGAAAAAGTTTTTGTTTTTTCCAACTCTATCCCTACATATGACATCCTTCCTCTATGAATAATTGTATTCCTTATCTTTCAAACCAACCAAAGAATAAACTTGGGAACAACTTTGTTTATAATTATTTTTGCATAGGACTAGTATTTCTATTCCACTATTTGTACAATATGTCTATCAGTTGAAGGAAAGGTCCATCTACTCAAAGTGCAATGGCAAATTTTCTCTTGATTTTATTAGTAATATGACATCTAATAAACAAGTGTTCAACCGTTTCTTGTTCTTATTTCCATAATATTTCTATATCACCTCATCACATACTCTAAATTTAACAAGAGCTTCACAAATTGGAATCCTTTACTTCCATAGTCACCACAAAATAAATAGACTTTGAAAGGAATCCCTTTCACCCGCAATTATTTAAATACTAGTTATCTACTAGTTATCCAAGTATAAGTTTATCCACACAAATTACCCGCACTATCCGCACCCTTCTACAATTGATATCAGAGCTATGTTATTTAAAAAATGTACAAGCAGATATGTGTTTAATTAGATATGTGTTAATCATGATAAATGTTACAAATGTTAATGTTAGAAATATTAATTTAGTTAATTTAATTGTTGATTATGAGACTATTATTAAGTTATTTTGTTAACTATGTTGTTATTTATTTGTTAAATATGAGAAGACCATTTAAAAATACACAAGCTTTTAGAAGAATTAAAAGAATTTTAACTAGTTACTACCCAGATTATAAGAAGTTAAATAAAACAAAAGAAAACCCCATAGATTAGCTTACTTAATTACCTTAATATCTAGCAATGAGGCAAAATTAATAATTCATTTAAAATCTAGAAGAATGAGTTACATACCACCAAATTATGATAAAATCAGATTTCAGTATCCACCAAAATATTATAAATATTGTACAGATGAATAACATAACACAATAACAAAAATATAAAGAACTAAAACAAATAATATCTAAAAAACAAAGAGAATTAAAAATAAGAAAAGAAAGACTATAATATAACATGATTGTAGGAGTATGTCAAAAATCAATAAATACACAAAAAGAAGAAATATCATATTTAGAATCACAAATAGATAGTTTAGAATACGTATATCAACATGATCTATACACTATCAAGTAGGTAAAATGAACAAAGAAGAATTTATAGAAGATGAAAAAACATATGAAAACCATGAAGGATTAAAAATAAGAATAGTATTTTCTAATTTAGGAAGAAGATATAAGAAAATAGGTGAACATTTATATTTAATATTAGAAAAAGAAGAATTAAAATTAGAAGATATATTAACAGCTATGGTAAGAATAGCAAAAGAAAATAAAAAAATAGACAGGAAAAAAGAAATAGATAAAATAAAACAACAGACTATAGAAGAAATATGAAAAATAGAAGAAACTAAAAATAATAGGATTGTTGAATTAGAAAAAGAACTACAAATGCTAAAAGAACTGTATGAAAAAAGACAGAAAGAAAAAGAAGAAAAATATAAAGAACAAAAATTATTAATTGAGATAAATCAATTAAAAGAAAAATTAGAAAATAAAGAATTAGAAAATAATGAAATAAAAATAAATACAATAGATGCTGAAGAAATAAATAATTATGATTCAAAAGATAGTGAAACATATACAGAAATCTTAACAAATATAAAAAAATTAGAAATTAATGAAAAATAAGAAGTAATTAATAAAGAAAACTTAGAAAATACAAATACAAAAATAAACACTCTTAATAAAAAGGACGATAAAAATATAATACCTAGTACATCAGAAATAAGAAAACCTACATATTATTATAAAAATAAGTTCAAAACATATAACCTAAAGGTGAATATAACAAATGGACACCAAAACAAATAATTAATAAAAATTATAACTTCTTAGACTTAGATTGTGTAATAGATGTAGATAAAACGATACAATTATGGATAGGACATATAACAAAACAATTATTAGACAATGGTATAAATGCAATAGATACACCAGAATATATAGAAAAAACACTAATAGGAACAACAAAATTATGGTTTTTAAATTAAACAATTATTAGACAATGGTATAAATGCAATAGATACACCAGAATATATAGAAAAAACACTAATAGGAACAACAAAGTTATGATTTTTAAATTAAACTGAAAATAGTAAAAAAGTATTAACAAATGATAAAGAAATAGAAGGAACAACAATAACTAAACTAACACCTATAGATATATTGAAAAAATATAAATTGGCTATAAGAGATGAATTTAGCAGTATGGCAACAGAAGAAGAAGAAGAACAAAACAAAGAAAAAGATACAAATAGGAATTTAATGTTAAAACTGGCAATATGTAATATGTGCTATATAGATGAATATACGTGTGCATTTAAAGAATACTACTATAAGGGAGCATATAATACAGAAGAAAGTAAATAAGTGAGAAGTTTATATTTTAGTAAATTACCTGAACTATTTAGTTCAAAAATAATAAAGAGTTGGGATGAAGCAAACATAGTAGATGCTCTAGAAGCAAGAATAAAATTTATACAACAATGGTATAGGAATATATGTGAAAAATACAGAGAAGAAATGAAAATGGAAAAAACATTAATAAGAAATTTAGCATGTTGCAAAGATAAAATAACACCTCAATTTGGATGTGAAGAAAAATATTATAAGAAAAGAAAAAGACATAAGAAATATAACAAATACAAAAAATCGAAATATAAGTATAAGAAACCAAGAAAAAGATATTATGTAAAGAATTATAAATATAATAGACCATATAGGAAAAAGAAATCTATAAAAGAATGTACTTGTTATAATTGTGGTAAACTAGGACATTTAGCTAGAGATTGTATAATGCCTAAAGACCCAAAAAAGAAACAAATATTAGAAATAAATATAGAAAATATAGAATATATGCAAATAGATTATATAGATTACAATTAGAAAGTGAAGATAGTATATATGAAATTTCGAAAAATGAAATAGATAATGAAATAGATAGTGAATTAGATGAATCAAATGACTGAAGAAGATATAAAAATAATAACAAAGGAAGAATATTTTAATGAAGAAGGAACAGATCAGAAAATAATATTTGATAATAATATATTTGATGAGATAAAAGGAAAAAAAATAGATTTAAGTGTAGAAAAAATATTTAAAATACCAACAATAAAAAACATATTTAGTAGACGAAAAGAAGAATACTACGTAGTAAGCCAAAAAGAACATGTAATAGACTGTAGATCTGCAAAAGGTAAAGTTAGTATACCACTAGTAACAAAAAGAATAATTAATAAAGAAATAGACAATATAAAAAGTAAATACCCAATAAAATACATACACCTTGGAGGAACAGAGATATTAATAAAAGTATGTTTTAGAGAAGGAATAGATACACCAATAGAATTATATTTATCAGATGATAGAATTATAAAACCTATAGAAAAAAAGTATAATAACTGCTATAAGAGGAAATTTAATATACCAAAAATTTTAATTTATAATAAGTGTGAATTATTCAGTGGCAATAACAAATAAAAACATAGATAAATCATTAGTATTATATTGGAAAATATCAGGAATAGAATAAACCCCAGGAAGTAAATTATTTACAGCAAGATGTAAAAATCTATATGTATTAAGAACAAAACATAAAATTACGAAAAAAAATAAAATTAATAAAATAAAAATAGGAAGTCCTTTCGAACAATTTGTAAAAACAATTGATAATAATGATTATAGTTACAAAGACATAGATATAGAAGAAGATTTGGAAATAATAAATGATAGAATAAGTACAACAAAAAGAATAGCTTTTGAAAAAACAGAATCATCAGGATCATCGAAAAGAACAAATTATGAAATAACTTCAACAGTTAATTTAACTCAATATTATATAACGAGAACAATAAATGAAAAAGAATATTTAATACTCCTAAATACAGGACAGGAAGAAAACCCTATAGCAAAAGACCTAGTGAAAAATGAAGAAATAAAATCTAATAGTAATATATGCCCAGATCTACCAAGAAGTTTAATAACTATTAAAGAAACAACTGACAAGGAAATAATAATAGGAGTTAGAAAAATAAAAATAGAATTTGAAATAAAGGAAGATATGCAAAAAGTAGACATAATATTAGGAATAAATTGATTAGAACAAGTAAAATCCTACAATATAGAACATATACAATTAACCATAACCTATAATAGAGAAAGATTATTAATAAAATGAGCTTTAACATGAAACTATATGTACTCGTGAAAATAATAGTAGAAGGATATTATAATAGATATTGTATACCTATGATAGACACAAGAGCATAAGCCAACTTATGTAGATATAATTGTTTACCAGAAGATAAATGGGATAAGCTAAAAACACCAATAGTAGCCAAAGGATTTAATAATGAAGAAAGCTTAATTACCTATAAAGCTGGAAATGTAAAAATACAAGTATGGGATAAGATATAAACAATAGAAGAGATCTATAACTATGAACTAACATCAAAAGATATGCTTTTAGGAATGCCATTTTTAGATAAACTATACCCACATATAATAAATAAAACACACTAGTGGTTTACAACACTATGTAAACAAAAGATAAGAGCAAAAAGAGTTATTAATAAAATAAGAAAGAAAACTGATTGGATAAAAGGAAATGAAAAAATCACACAAAAATTAGAAAATATAAAAAATACTGAAGACACAATAGAACTAGTTATATTTTCAATAAATAAAGAAGAAAAAACTATATTTTCAATAGATAAGGTAGAAATAATAAAGAAAAAATTAAGACAACTATACAGTGAAGATCCATTAAAAGGATGGAAAAAACATAAGACTACTGTAAGAATTGAGCTAATAGATAAAAATAGTATAATAACCCAAAAACCATTAACATATAACTTTGATGATTTAAAAGAATTCAAAATGCATATAGATGAATTATTAGAAAAATAATACATACAAAAAAGTAATAGTAAACACAATAGCCCAGCATTTATAGTAAATAAACACAGTGAATAAAAAATTGGAAAAAGTAAAATGGTTATTGATTATAGAAACCTAAATGCAAAAATTATGACATATAATTATCCAATACCAAATAAGATATTAAAAATAAGGTAAATACAAGGATATAATTACTTTAGTAAATTTGATTGTAAATCAGAATTTTACCATTTAAAGCTAGAAGAAGAATCTAAAAAGTTAACTACATTTACAGTACCACAAGGATTTTATGAATGGAATGTATTACCATTTGGATATTAAAATGCACCAGGTAGATACCAACACTTTATGGATAGTTATTTTAGACAATTACCTAATTGTATAGTACACATAGATGATATACTACTATATACAAAAACTAAAGAGGAACATTTAAAATTACTAGAACAATTTGCAGATATAATAGAAATTTCAGGAGTATGTTTAAGTGAAAAGAAAGCCGAAATTATGAAAAATCAGATAGATTTTTTAGGAATACAAATAGATAAAAGTGGAGTAAAAATGCAACAACATATAGTACAAAAAATAATAAATTCAAAAGAAGAATTAGATACAAAAAAGAAATTAGAATCATTTTTAGGATTAGTAAACCAAGTAAGAGAATATATACCAAAATTAGCAGAAAATCTAAAACCTTTACAAAAAAATTAAAAGGATATTAAATATAATTACAACGAAGAAGATAAAAACAAGTACAGAAAATAAAAATACTTTGTAAAGAATTACCAAAATTATAATTTCCAAATGAAAATAAATTTTTTACATATATAGTAGAAACAGATGCTAGTAAATATAATTATGGAGGAGTACTTAAATATAGATATGAAGAAGAAGAATTAGAACATCATTGTAGATACTACCCAGGTACGTTTAATGAAACAAAAATAAAATGGGAAATAAATAGAAAAGAACTATGCTCATTATATAAATGTTTATTAGCATTTGAGCTATATATTGTATATACCAAGTTTATTGTACGAACAGATAATACACAGGTACAATGGTGGTTAACAAGAAAAATACAAAATTCAGTTACAACCAAGAAAATTCGGAGATTAGTATTGAATATATTAAATTTTACATTTACAATTGAAGGAATCAATACTAACAAAAATGTTATTGTAGATTACATATCAAGACTACACAGACTGATATAATAGAAGATGATGCTTTAGAAAAGATACTCAAAACCCTAACTACACTTTCACTAAAAGTGGACAGTATGGGTAATGAAACAGAAAAGCTAAAGAAGTTAAACTGAAGTCTGAAGCTATGACTCAGCTAACTCAGCAATGTGCAGAGCTATGTCGATCGGAAGAAGATAAAATTCCAGAGCTAAAAGGAGACATTGGGACACTCCATAAAACCTATAATGTTTATCAATCTACAACTGCAGGTACAAGAAAAGGAGTTAGTGGACAAAGATATCAAAACATGAATATGAACAAGATATTTGAAAAACCATTTATACCAAAAACACAAAAAGACCCCTTGTTCATACCCCCACAAACTATCACATATCGAGAAAGTTTAAACCAAGATAAAAAAGCCTATAAACATATAACTCAAGCATACATAGAAAACATCCACAAAATACAGACATACCTAAACCTTAAACCATAGCCATAAATATCCAAGAACCAAACACAAACTATATAACCCAAAAATTACAAGGTTACAACAAGTTAATCGCACTATCGAAAACCAACCCAAGCTTAGTTAAAACTTGTTTCAGTTATGGATTATTAAATACCGTATATACCCAAGAAGGAGATGAACTAACAGCTATACCAGAATTATATAGAGCATTCACCACCTATAATAAAATAATCAAAGGAAATCTATTTTTTATAAAGTTTTATACTGCACCAGCAGAGATATTATATGATGAAATTAAACCAATTATACAAGTTGTAAAAATAGAATTAACCAGAGATATGATTATACCGGAAGATATTGTTCAACAGCCAGAGATACCTAAAGTTGAGATACCTGATTTTTATGCAAATAAACAAATTATTGGAATATCTTCAATTGTTCAAGAATTAGCAAATAACTACCTAAACGGGAACCCAATATGGAGTTATTATTCAAGGGATCATCAAATGATGTAGTCAAATTCAAGGGAGCTACGACAGTCAGATATGGAAGAAGTTAGACAATGGATTTTGACACTACTCAATCCAGAAAAACAACCAACTACAAGAGCAATTAAGAAGGAATTTATTTTAGAAGAATTATTAACAAGATATTGTAAAATGATAAGACACAAATATCCAGACCACCTATGCTCAAAATAAAATGGAGAAAATAACGTGATTCCAGAAGTCTAGCTAGAATAAAAGAAAAAATCAACCAAGAAGATAAGGACGCCATCAAGAAGATAAAAATCAACGGAGCAATGGAGAAATAAAGACAAAAGACAAAAGAAGACAATATAGAAAGCAACATGTGAATAAATTTTTTTGACATAAGAATACGTAAATTATATAAGCATTTATTAGAATTTACTATTCTTTTTTTGACTTAACATGTAAGCTAGACTAACCTTTTTGACTTTTTTGGTTTTTTGTAAAGATATGTTTCTACTTTTTGTAAGATTAGCACAAGTGTAAAGTTAGGACAATAATTAGTCTTTTACTTTTTTGACAGATGTAAAGTTAGGCATAGTGTAAATAGTTTACGCATTTTCATCTTTTAGGATTATAAATATGTAAGTCATATGGCAATCTAAGGCAAGACTTTCATGTGTTGAAAGTAAGCCTTCTTGTACACAAAAAATATTTTCTCATATAATCAATAAAGATATTCAGTTTTACACTAAGCTATGGATGAGCAAAGCACAGATTTATCAAATCTACCAGAACATGTATTTTCATTTACAATTATAAATAGCTAAATTCATAAATTCCTGACAATCATGATATAATAAAATAATCTCATGTTAGTTACTTTATAGTAGAATTATTCGAAGAATAGCATGTTAAGAAGTTTATTAGCAAAGTGGAAAAGGAGAAAAATTTCCAAGAACTATACCATCCTAAAGGTGAAATCGGTGAGGCAAATAAGCCGTGATAGGGGAGTAACCAGAATAGAGGCTCTATTTAGGGAAAAAGTATCCAGATTATCATGCTAATAGTGATGAAGAAGATGTTATTTAAGAATAATCTAGTATATAGTGATCTAAGATGATCATATTTTGTTACGTATATGGTTTAAAGGAATATTTTGAAAATAGCATCATATGAAATAAAATGACTACCTACTTATCTGACGGGATGATAGATAAATTTAAGATACTTGTTTTGTATGTACTTAAGGATATAAAAATAGTAGATATAAGGAAAATTATATACGAAAAGGTATTTCATTTTAATGAAGAGTTATTAAGTTCTATAGAAAACTTACACTTATATAATGATAGCTACTGCTCATATTTAGATAGTTATTATTTAGATGGATATTATACAGATTAAAAATGTTAGAATATATAAGAAGAGTTAGAGAAAAACAAAGTTGGCTATACGAAGAAATTAATTATAGAAACCAGCTTAGAAGAGGAAGAAGACAATTAAAAGAAAGATTAATTTGGATAGATAAAACCTTGGAACAACTAGAATTAAAAGATAGTTTAGATTATGATTTAGACATAGAATTATTCATAGAAGAATAAGACAGGATAATTAACGAAATAAATAACCTAGAATTTAATATCAGATATAGTACAATTAGAATAAATTATTACAAAGAAATTTGCAGTATTACAACTACTTTAGGATAAAATGCTAAACTACAAATACTTAGAATATTGGAGGAAAAAATAGAGCAGATAAAATTAATAGAAATACTTATGAAAAAGAATCTACTTAACTACATAAAAACTAGAAATATGGAACATATAAAATACCTTAAAAATAATATAGAAAAATTAATAAGGTTAAAACAAATAACTAAGGAATTCTATAAAATAGTATTTCAATTAACATGATAGAACTAGTAAGTACTAGTTATCTACTAGTTATCCAAGTACAAGTTTGTCCACGCAAATTACCTGCAATATCCGCACCCCCTACAATTGGTATCAGAGTTATTACCATTTACCATAGTTTTTCCTATTCTTGTGCTTCTTCTTTAACTACTAACTTGTCTTTGATGTGATCACATACCTCTTTAGAAAATAGCAACTATAGTAAAATGGTATCCCCCCCACCTTTAGTAAACAATTGAATTACATCTTCAACTTGATAAACATCATTTATAGTAAGAGGCAACTGATAATTTAAAGCTCCAAATTGTGTCCAGTTATCATGCAAAATATTTACGTTACCATACTTTGGCTCCCACCAAATCTCTTAATGAATAAAGTTCTATCCTCTAACATATACATCCATGTATGAGATTCTCCACTCCGTTCAACTACTTGAGTCCCAAATCTCTCACAATATTTCTTCCACATGAAAATAGTCCACCTGGATTTCTACATTCTAAAAGTCCACCACAACTTGGCAAACAAGGCTTTTGAAATATCAAATAGGGATCTAAACCTAAACCTCCTTCTTTATTTAGTGTAAAAATATCTAAGCAGGGAACCAATGCTTTCTTCTGGTCATTTCATTAAAGTTCAATATTAAAATATTCTACATGGATTTCTTCATTCTAAAAATCCACCACAACTTGGCAAATAAGGCTTTACAAATATTAGACAAGGATCTAAAACCTAAATCCCCTTCTTATTTTGGCATAAAAATCTTTGATCAGAAAACCCAATGCTTTCTTTTATTCATTTCACTAAAGTTCTATAAGAATCTATCAAATATTCTATGAAGATAATGTCTAACACATTTAGGAGGGTTTATAGCTGACAAAAGGTAGACTAGAATGCTTGTCAAAACATGATTTATCAGTACAACTTTACCTCCAAATGAAAATAGTCTCCCTTTCTAGGCCTTCAATTTATTATGCACTTTCTTAATCAATTAAACAAAGTGTACCTTTCCTTTTTATGCATGACCAATGGGGCATCCTAAATTAGTTAAAATAAATTTCCCTCTTGGAAACCCAATACAAATTTCAACCTCCTAAATTACAACATATGCAGTTTTATGATATAACTAGAAAGAAGTCTTGTCCCTTTTAATTTTCTAACCAGATTATAGCTCATAATCTTCCAAGGTTTTCATAACCAGTTGAAAAGACCTCTTATCAGCTAAAAATATGATTCTGTCATCTACATATGTTAAGTGGTTAATATTGTCACTCTATTTTGGCATACCAAGTCTCTTGAATTCCTGATTATCAAGTAATGAATTTAATGCTCTAGGCAAAACCTCTGCTGACAAGATAAACTAAGAAGGAGATAAAGGATCACCCTACTTTACCCCACCCTTCACCCCAATAGAATAAAAAAATCTAAATAATTGACCATTTATCGTTGTAGAATACTAGTTGTTGGCCATCAGTCTCCAAATCTTATCTACCCATTGCTTATCAAACCCTATTTTTTCAGTACTTTGATCAAGAATTTCCAGTCCACCCTTTCACAAGCTTTAGCCATATTAATATTAATCATAATATTTGCTAGATTCCTTCTCTTTTTTATATTTATCATGATTTATTGGGCCAAAAGAACATTCTCAGTGATGTTTCTCCCTTTCAAAAACGAAAACTAATTTCTTAAAATAAGCATGGGAAGACATTCTTCAATCCTATCATATAAAACTATGGAGATGATCTTGTTAATGAAATTACTCAGACTAATTGGTCTCATATTTGAGAAAACTGAACAATTTATTTTTAGGCAAAGAAACCAAGCTAGTATGAGTAACTGATTGGGGAAGAGTACAACTTGAGAAGAAAGCAATTACCACTTTCACAATATTACCACCAATAATATCCCAATAGTTTTGATAAAATTATGCAGTAAACTTATTAGGACCACTGGCACTATCCTTGTTTAATTAAAAAACTAACTCTCTTACCTCCTCTTCTAAAGGCATTACATTCAATATATTGTTTATCTTTTTTGTGACTAGGGTGGGTACCTAATTTAGCAAAAACATCTTCATAGAAGTGCTTGTCCATGTGAACTATTTCTAAGAAATTATACGACCTCATCTACCACTAATTCATTACCTTCAGCCTATTGTCAGTTATCTTTTACAATTCTACTAATAGATAACCACTTCCTTCTCCCATTTACTAGACTATGGAAGAATTTAGCACCAGTCATCTTTTACAATTCTACTAATAGACAACCACTTCCTTCTCCCATTTACTAGACTATGGAAGAATTTAGCATTCCTGACATCTTTAGAAAACCATTGCATACCAACTTTTTATCTCCTGTACTCCTCTTCAAAGTGCAAATACTTCTTCAGCATTGCTTGTTCTCTATGAAGTATTGTTTTGTTACTTCAAGTTGGATTTTCTTCAAATAAATCTTTATTCAATCTTGGTAGAAAGGGTTTCCTTAGTAGTTTATTTTTTGCTTGACGCTAATAAGTAAATCTTTAATTTCCTATGAAACCCAACTTTTCTTACCACTTCCTTAAAGTAAGCCTGTTTAACCCAAAAATTCTAAACTTTGAAAAAGTATTCAAATTGATTAGACTGTCCTCTATAAATCAACAACAAGGATACATGATCTAACCCTATCCTACCAAGTGCTCCATCTCTATATGCCCAGCTAAATTAAGAATAGCCTAGTTAATCACCAATTTATCCAGCCTTTTAAAAATGCTTTCACTATCTGTTCTACCATTCCACTAGGTAAATGGGCTACCATTGAAATTTATATCTAGTGTTTCGCAGGAATTTTCATGAAAAGCAAAGTTTTTAAATTTCTCAGGGAAAATAGTAAGACCTCCTATATTTTCCTTCTCTGACAACATTACATTGAAATCACCTAAAATAATTCAAAGTATATTAGTATTTTGAGAGATACTATCGATGTTCTCCTAAAGACTAAGTCTCTCAATAACATCATATTTAGCATATACAATGGTTGTGACTATTGTCAATTTCCTAAGAAGTCGGGTGCAAATTTAATTATTTCTTGATTTCTAAACGATCAAGCACTTAAATATGCTCTAAATAAATACCAATATTTTCCTATCAGCTTATTGTTAGAATAATGCATGCCTAGCCTTCTCTTATGTTTATGTATTTGTCTAGCTTCCTGAAATGCATATATCAATCTATTATTACAAAATTATGATATTTGGGCATTATTTCAATTCTGTGGAATGAATTTTGAGTCCTAACAAAGCTCACATTCCATAATAAATCTTTTTACTTTATTTTAAAATGTTTTCCCTATCATCCTAGGGCCAACCCTAGTAGGTTTGGCATATATTTTACTGCTTAACCTACTCTTGTTTGTTGTATATTAAGGATATAAACCCACTTTTTAGTACTTTGTGCTCAAACTGCAAACTATTTTCTTCTTCAGGATCTTCAACCTTATTTTCATTCAACTAATACTCTCTTGTGTGCAATGTACCCCCTATTTAATTTATGTGGCACTAATGCATGAAGAGTATTAATAGGTGTAATAATTTTGCATGTATAAAGAGTTTGATGTTTCTATACTAATTATTTACATTTTTCTTCCCTTTCAAATGTATTACTACCTATTGTAAAAGGTGGGTCAAACATTTTTTCTTGCATCTCTACATTTGTTTCATCAATCTCTTGTACCCTTGAACTATTAATTTGTAATGGCTACTAATAAGTGGCTCTTGAAAGATCATTTAGTATATCATGTCCCCCTTTTTGGCGACTCTAATAATGTTATTCTCTCATTCTGCATTTCTATATACTTTTTTTACTATGTAATATTATTATTTTATTTTTCTTGACGGTCTATAATTTTGTTATATAAGGACGAATTATCCTTTGTGTCATGCATTTCCTAAAATTTATTCCCTTCCTTCTCTTTTTCAACATCATTTGATAAGGCTTCAAATGAATTACTAGTGTTGACCCCTTGTTTCTATGGTGAGTGTACTTAATCACTTATGTAAGTAGATGGATTCTCTCTACCCTGAATCTTATGCTTGTAGGTTTCTATCTCTTACTTTCCCTCTTCATCATCCCCCTATTCTAGGTGTGTGTTCTATTTTTGAACTATTTTTTGCCACCTCTCCTTCCTCTAAACATTCTTCTTAAATTGGACTTCTTAATTCAGGATGGATAATCTTATATTCCACTTCACTATGACCCTAAAGCTTACACTTCTTACAATATTTAGGCAAAAATTCATATTGTTTTCGGATTCATTCTACTCTAGAAACGTTACCAATTCCACCACCAATCGCTGACTCGACATATTCCAGCATATCCATTGCTAAATCAACTTGTACTTTCACATGTGCATAACTAGGCTTGTCTTATTAATAGTGCCCATGTCTTAGTACATTTAAGTCATGACCTGATACTACTCCTAATCGTATCATGGAGATTAAATTCACTAGTGACCCCAAGTTAACCCACGGCTTGGCATGACACTAACAGTATTGTATAATTGATGAAATACTGAGAAAAACTAAACTAAAATGACATAATCATAATAAAAAAATCAATACTAAATGTCAAAATTAAGACTATCTGACTTATTCAACATGCTGAAAGTCTAATTATTTGCCTAAAAGCCTCTAAATATGATGAGTTGTTGGGAAAAGCCCCTAGCTAACTCTAAATATCTGAATTTGAAATAATAACATAATAGAAGTACAGAAAGCTAGTCCACAAATGATGAGAATTCACCAATGTTTTGCAGTTGATGTAGTAGGAGATCATACTAAGCATGATCAAACTATTGAACCTCTGATCTTATATTATAAAATAATATAGCACAAAAAAGTATATGGTTAGTACTTTGAATATATTGAGTATGTGGGATATGCACTATAATATGTGCACTGAACATGTGAAAGATGACATAATAAACTAAACATGAAACAAAATATATAAATCGATGCAATGACCACGTAATAAACATGTAACTATATAAAATGTTAATTAAACTTAACAAAATATCATGCGAGATATAAGTTTGAACAGAGGTAGCTACTATTAACAAACATACCTCAATCTAAACTAACCAAGATCCAACCTATAACCCCAGCTGGAAGGGTGTTCTATACCTTGCTAAGGGTACGAATACTAATTGACGTGGATCCACTAAAATAATGTCCAATGGACCAAGGTGTTACGCTTGGTCTGTAAGGTGACCCTTAAGAACCTATGGTGGTGTCGTAGTTCTGGGACTTACTGAATTCTACTAAAGGTCTCAACCTAACTGACAGGTGTGCCTTCATCCTTGCGTCCACTCAATGCTAAGTACTACTCCCTATTGAATGACACTGACAACTAAATGTTGGCCCCATTTGTCCATAAAAACCATAATTTTTCAGAGTTGGAATTTGAGTTAAAATTGAAGTTGGAGTTGGAGTTGAAGTTTAGTTTATCCATGAATATAAATTAAAGTTGTTTTTAAAATTTTATGAGAGAAGTATGAGTAAAAAAAGTGAAAACAAGTAAAAATTGTTTTCACTTTTTGAAATACAATTCTGGAATTGTATTTGGAATTTTCATGACCAAATGCCTCTTGTTTTCACTTTTTTCACTAAAGTGAAATAATTTTCTGGAAATTGTAAACAATTTTCATAGCCAAACGGCTACTCTATAATATTAATATTCTAAAAACTAAAAATAAATACATTATTTGAGAGATTTCAAAACATGTAAATTAGTGGATATTATACTGATAAGTATATTCATGAAATACAAGGTCATCAAGTGTTCATAACCCACCATCTCTGTAGAATGCAACTATTATGACAATCACATAAAATGAGGGAATTAAGGAATTTAATAACTCAGCTCTAACAATCTTAGATTTCACTATATAATTAGGGTTTATAAATTGGAATATGTAATGGTACTAAAATTCTTGTAAAACTTGGGTTTATAACTCAATGAGATCAGGAACTGGTATATCAAGAAATTCATAACATTTATGAACCCTAAGTATTAAGAAAGGAGTTAAACTAAGAAATTGAGTTTACTTTGGGACTTAATGGGTGAAAGGAGACCCATTGATGAAATCCCACATACTTGGAGATGGAAACATTGGTGAAACCTTTGAATTTGGAGTTTAAAGTTAGAACCCTAATTTTTCCTTGGGAGAAGAAAATCATTGCTTTCTCTATTTTCTCCCTATGTGTTGAACTAATTTTGACTTAATGGGTAAATTGGGGAATTTTAGACTTATATTTGATCCTTAAAAATCATAAACGACGTGTTTCTAGTGTTACAAGAGTGGAAAAAAGACCAAACAACCCCTTAGAAATTACTTTAAAATTGAAGGAAATTTTCATCTGATGACTTGGTTAACGGACCATCAACCCATTGATGGCTCATCAACATAGGTCATAAATCTCTAGACACTTTGGATATTTATTGGTTAAGGTTGATGATTTTAGTTGATAGGTCATCACCAAATTTACGGGTCGTCAATGAGTTAACGGCTTGTCAACTCAGGTCGTCAATCTCTGGCAGACAGACACCCTCTAGTAAACTGAGTATAAATTTTTTCTCTAATATTGAATTAAGGCAAAACTTGATACATTGAAATAAGACTAAAGAAATATCCATTTGGTAGATTGTGAGATAAACCCTACTTCAAGATCTAGGAGTTATTCTCTTTTAAAATTGAGTATAGCAAGATTTTTCTCAAGAAATAAATTGGTAAGGAAGGTTTTGACTTGGCCATGATCTAGGAGTTAGTTGTGGAATTAATACATGTCTAAATCACTTCCAATACCACCAAATCATTATGTTGGATTTTACTTGTACTTGAAGCATGGTTTTAATCTTAGCTTAGATTTTTAGGGTGTTATAGTATCTCCTCCTTGAGGTTATTCGTCCCCAGATAAAAACTAACTAAGCTTAAGTGCTAGGGAAAGAGCTATAGTTTCCACACTGAATTTCTAATATATTAATACTGACATGATAAGTGAATCTATAACTAAAATGTGCAATATACTAAGCCCATGAATTCATTCTATGATATAAGAATAATAGAGTTATATGAAACAAAATAAATTAATCAAGGTGAAATTGTTACCTCACATTTGAATAGAGTTCGAAGATTAAAGGTGGGGGTACTTGTTCATCATATCTACCTTTTGTTCCCTACTTGGTCATCATATATACCTTTGCTTACCAAAGAACCTTCACTATGGAGACCTTGTTATTCCTCAACTTATGAACCTGATGGTCAGGGATCTCAATTGGGACTTCCTCGTAATAATGACTATCTTTCAGACCTAAAATATCTATGGTCGTAACCGATATGGGATTAACAATGCATTTTTTCAACAAGGACATGTGGAAATCTAGATGCACTTATGCAATGTCTGTTGACAAATCTAACTCATAGGCTATCTTGTGAAAATGACCCATAACTTATAAGGACCAACATAGCAGGGACTAATTTTTCCCTTCTAATCAAATCTCTCTCATCACCCTTTCATGGGTGAAACTTTTAAGTAAACCAAATCACTAATAGCAAACGCAAGTTCCATTCTCATCAAATATGCATAGGACTTCTAATGGCTCAAAGTTGTTTTGAGGCTTTTCCAAATTAGTTGAATTTCTCCATAGCCTCATAAACTTAATTTGTCCCTATCAATGTAGCTTCACCAACCTCAAACAAACCAATAGGATATCTACACATCCAATCATAATGTTCCTAAAATAGGGTCATTTGAATAATGGAGTGATAGCTGTTATTATAAGCAAATTCAATCAAAGAAAAATGACCATACCAACTACCTTTGATATTAATCACACACGCTCGCAACATGTCCTCTAAGGTCAAAATGGTCCTCTTTACCTGACCATCTATTTATGAGTGAAAAGTTATACTAAGATGAACTTGGGTACCAAGATCCTTCTAAAATATATTCCAATACTAAGAGGTAAATTGAGTACCTCTATCTGAAATAATAGTAAGAGGGACTCCATGCAATTTTACCAACTCTTTCAGTTAGAGTTTATCATAGTCCTTGGAAAAATCTAAAGAATTTACTGGAAGAAAATAGGATGACTTAGTCATTTGTTCCACGATAACACAAAAAGAATCATGTTGTTGACGAGTATGAGGCAACCTTATAATGAAGTCCATATTTACCACCTCTGATTTCCAGGTAGGAATACAAATGTCCATTATCATACCACTAGGTCTTTTATGCTCATCCTTAACTTGCTAGAAATTCGGACACTTATTTGTAAATTCCATAATTTCCTTATTCATACCATTCCACCAGAGATTCTCGTAAATTATGGTACATCTTAGTGGATCCTGGGTGAATAGAATATCAAGAACTATTAGCTTCTACTAGCATCCATTTTCTTAAGTCATCCATATTCGAGCCATAAAGTCTTCCCTGATAGAAAAGAACACCATCTCTCCCTAGGATAAAACCTCAACCTTCTATCTTAGGACCACTTCTTTCAACTAAAGAAAAATAGGATCACTATTTTTCTTTTCTTTCACCCGAATATCAAAGAGGATTATAAAACTATTTTGAACCAAGATACTACCTTCGATTGAATTAACTAGCTAAACTCCCAATCTACCCAGCCTGTGAACGTTGCAAACTAACTTTTTTTCTCATCATCTATCTAAGTGACACTTTTTATAGATAATTAACTAAAAGTGTAGTCCACCATATTGAATTTACCTGGATGGTACATGACACTCATATCATAATCCTTCAAAAACTCTAGCCATCTCCTCTGATAAAGATTCTGATTTTTCTGGTTGAAAACATACTAAAGGATCTTATGATCAGCGAACACATCAACATGAACCCCATAGAGGTAATGCCTCCAAATCTTTAATGCAATAACAACTGCTGCCAACTAAAGATCATGATTTGGGTAGTTCTTCTCAAGAGGTTTGTGTTTTATAGAGGCATCTGCTATATCATTTCCCTATTGCATCAAGACATAACCAATTCTAACTCTAGAAGTATCACAATAAACCACAAAACTATCTAAACTCTCTAGCAGAGTCAAAATTAGAGTGGTGGTGAGTTGATTCTTCAACTCCTAATAACTCTTCTCACAAGAATCAAACCAATAGAATTTGACTTCTTCTGAGTGATTTTGGACCATGGAGAAGCAACAGAGGAATTTCCTTCAACAAACCATCTGTAGTATCATCTAAACACAAGAAAATCTTAATATTTGATGGAGTGATGGGTCTAATCTATCTCCTCACTATTTTGGTCTTTTAAGGATTAACTTGAATGCCTATAAATGATATGACCAAGGAATACTACTAATTTCAACCCTAATTCCTTCACTAGAAATAATATGACCAAGGAATGCTACTAATTCCAATAAGAATTCACACTTGCTAAACTTAGCGAATAGCTGGCGATCTTTGAAAGTCTATAAGGCAATCCTTAAATGGTCTACATGTCCATCCTCACTCTAAGAATAAATAAGGATGTCATTATTAAAACTAAAATGAACATGTAGAAGTACTGCTTAAAGACCCTATTCATCAAGTTCGTAAAATCTATAGGAGCATTTTTTAGTCCAAAAGACATAACGACAAATTCAAAGTGATAATACCAAGTTCTAAAGGTTGTCTTTGGAATGTCACATTCTTTAACTCTAAGCTGATGTTAGCCTAATCTGAGGTCTCTATTAGAGAAATAATTGGAACCCTAAAGTTGATTGAACAAGTCATTAATTTCGTATATGGGATACTTACTCTTTATTGTGATATTATTTAACTGACGGTAGTCGATTGCTTGTGCATGAAAGAACTAAAGTACCCCATGGAGAGATGTGTATTCTAATAAAACACTTGTTTAAAAGGTCTTTTAATTGTTTCATAAAATTTTTAAGATCGGCTAAATCTATATTTAGGGTGGAATTAAAGTAGATTGGGTATTTAAAGGGGATCTATTCTAAAGTCAATTTCCTATTTGGGAGAATCTTGGGTAGATCTTTTGGAAATACTTCTGGAAACTTATTTACCACAGGAACTGACCCAAGAGTTGTAGAATTAGACTTTCAATCCTTAAACTAAATAAGATTATTGATGCACTCTTTGGAGATCAATTATCTATCCTTAATTTAAGAGACGCACCAACCCATAGGCGCTGAAGTACTAGCATTCTACTCCATGACTTGCTCATTTTAGAACTTCAATTGACCTAATCTATTTCTACAATCAATTAAGGCATAAGAAACATGTAGCTAATCCATTCCAAGAATGACATCAAAATCTACCATGTCTAATTCTACAAGGTCATCTAAGGTGACTTTTTAGGAAATTATGATTAGGCAATAGATGTATATATATTTATTTATAATCGAATCATCAACCAGAGTAGATATTGGGAAAGGTTCTAAAAGAATTTGGTGACTAGCACCAAAGTCTACTGCTATGTAGGGAGTTAAAAATGAAATATGGCTCTAGGATTTAATAATCCATAAACTTGAATAAGGAAGACATCTGACATACCCATGACTATATTAATAGAACCCTCCTAATTATTTTGAGTCTAGAAAAATAGAAATTATTTTGACACTTTCTAGATGCACTAGATGAGGCACCATGCTAAGTCAGGTGACTTGATGGAGCTATTCAAGAGTTGGACTGACTTAGCTAACGGTCGGTCATACCTCTCTGTGAAGCCACTAGACATTCATGTAGTTTGTGCCCTAGCTTGACCCACCAAAATAAAACATAACTACCATCTATATAATCATACATGTTCTTACCATATTTCTTGTATATCAATTTGGTATGCACACTACTCACACTATACTAAGACTTAGAGCTTACTTCTTTATCTCAATTATCTTACTTGAACTTAGACTCTAGAGAACTAGTAGAAGATGTGTCTAGAGCTAAATATTTCTGGTATAACTGAGAATGATTACCACCATCTGACCTCGATTGACAGAAATTAAAGCTACCTATTTTGGCCTGTTTACTCTGTCTTTCCTTCTCTTTGATTTACTCTTCTTCAAATCTGTTGAGCACGAACAATCAGCCAAGATATATCATCTCCTTAACTAATATAGTTGTACTATACACTTTGACCATATCCTCAAAAACACCAAACATAAACTTTCTTATGCAGGCCCTGGAGTCAGCAACCACAGTCTAAGCATGCCTTTCTAACTAAGTAAACTTAAGAGAATACTCTTTCATACTTTTGTTACCCTGCTCCTAATTTATGAATTGATGCACTTTGGTCTCCTTTATCTAAATTGGGAAGAACCTATCCGAAAATTCAATAACAAACTCATCCCACTTTATCGATCATGTATCTCCATCTCTATCCTTCTTCGATTGTTTATACCAAGTGTAAGCCACTCAATGTAGTTGATAAGTAGCCATTTCAGAACTTTTAGTTAGGGTAACACCCATTATCTCCAGATCTTTCTGAATACTATCCAAGAACTCATGTGGATCCTCTTCAAACTTAGACCTAAAGAACATTAGAGGATTAATCCAAGTGAACCCTCAAAATCTGGATACTACCATATTCACTATTAGGTTGGTTGGGTCCATAACTAATTAGTTATTCTAGGTGTCCATGGACTGGGCTAGGATTGTGAAATCAACCCTGAATTTTACATGGGAGACTGGTTCATTCAAAGGTTTTTTTGGAGCTAGTTCTTGCTGATTATCAACACTATTATCAATTCCACTTCTCCTTATGTTAGTTCTTCTTGGAGTCATATTATATAAATATGTAACAAATGCGTTAGAAGAAGGTTTCAATAGAGTTACATGTAACGACCAAAAAGTTTAATGAAATATGTGTATTATGTACTTCGGTGTGAAATAACTATTTTACTCTTCCCCTAGTTGTTTTGTGGTATTTTTGGGGAATGGGGATGATTGGCATGGTTCTTGATGCATTTTTGTGCCTTTTATGGGATATTATGGTATTTGGTGGCTTCGAGTGCCTTATTATGAACCTATGTTGTTATCTTTTGATCCGTACACCAGATGACTAAACGGACTATGCTACCAAATCTGAAACATTGATTTTAAGGTTGTAAAATATTTGGTTTAATTTTATGGCTTTTAAATATCATTTTAACCCTTGATTTGGAAAATTGAGATTTTAGGTTTCAAGGATCAACTTTGTGAAAATGACACGTTCGAAATGTCAAATTTAGTGGGTTTACATAGGTTATTTGTGTATATCAAACTTTGAATGAATCTTGAGGCCTTAGCAGAAACTTGGAAAATTTTCCAAGTTTAAGATGATAGCTGGTGCCAGAGAGGATAGTGCGATCGCAAGGGATGATTGTTATAAAAATATCTACTCTTAAGGTTAGATAGTGTGATTGCATGCCTAGGAGAGAAAAATCACTACCTGGATACATGTTATGGGTATAAATAGAACCTTTAGGTTGTAATTTTAGGCATTTTTTCTCCTTGCCTCTTGAGAGGTAAAATCTAAAATAGTGTGAGAGCTTAAAAGTGAAGCTTCTGGGTTCTTGAGAAGCTATATTAACATTTATTTCATGATTCTATTATGTACTTAAGGTGAGATCTCATCCTTCTCTTACTTTAATTCTTGATTTATTGTTCAAAACCCCAAAAAGCATATTACTTGATTTACTCCCAAATTTTACTCTTTTTTTCTTGAATAAGGTTTCTAATCCTATAATTACTAGTTTTTCACCAATTTAACCTATAAACAACTTCAGTTCTTGATTTTAAACTAATTCCAAAATCTTTACCTGGTGGAGTCTTAAAATATTTTTTTCTTTGAATTGGACCTCATTTTTAACTCGATTTGACTTTTGTTTTTAACTATAGATTCCTAAAGGCATGGGAAACACATAGTTGATATGAAGTTTTGATTTTTCTTTTCCTTTTTGGAAACCCATTTTGGGACTTTGTTTTGACAACAAATCAAAAGTAGGCAATATGGGTATCTTCGATATTGTTTTGATGTGTAGATTCTATATTTATTGGTTTTAGTTGATTTTGAGATCATTCGTAAGAAGTAAGGCTTTGGGTTTGAAGTGTAGCAGACCAGTTTTGATTTTCGAGGTAGGTTATGTCTTAAATCATTAGACTGAGTTACGTAGTTTATTTGTATACCAAAATCCATGTTAAGGGTGAGAACTAATCATGAAATATGGATATCTATATGTTGTGCCTTTTTGGGGACCTATATGTAATCTAAATGTTAAATTTGAGATACTATATGATATGCGTGACTATGTGGGGTCCTATATAATGATTGATAGCCTTGAATACATTTGATGGATTTTATTGTGTTGCTAGAAATGCCTATTATGGTACCTTTGATGTATGGTGGTACATTCATACATTATCGACATATGAATCATGTGGTAATTCATTAATGGTGGAAATAGTAAGTGATTATTGGCTCATGGTATTGTGAAAATATAACACTCTAGTTGGTTTTGGAAATACATCTTGTGGATTGATTGTGGAAATACTCATTTTGGTTGGTTGTGAATGTTGCATCATCATTCTAATGTCATCATATGCATTATTTCACTTGTTTGTTTTATTACTTTATATATATTTGTTTTCATATATGTGTACTTAATTTGTGTTTTATATTATGTATGTGCCTAGGAAACATTGTAAATACCAGAAACACTGGAAATACTGGAAACACTGGATATGGGGATCAGATATAGGATATTATATCCTTTCCCTAAGGATTATGTCAGACAAGTGTCATGGATATTAGTTGTATATGGATTGACAAACCCTTATGGGTCCTACATTAGGATATATTGGCCTTTTAGATGTATACAGGGTAGTATATGGGTTGGAAAAGCCTCAATGGGTCACACATCGAGAAGGCTTACCTCCGCGGGTGTATATGGTAGTTTTGTGTGTCAACCTCGAGGTTGTGTGTCGACCTCATGCATTATCATCATCATCATCAACATTATCATCTTATACATTGCATTTTCATTGTTGTGTTAAGGATGTGATTAAATTTATATATTGAGTTATTATACGTCTACTTTCTCTATATCCCCCATCTTGTATATACATGATATTCTCTTTTATACTTATATATGATACAATGTATACTTGTTTTTTTGTTGTATTTATGATATATTAGAAGTGTTAGTGTAAGCAGTTTGGGCTACCATTGTGGGACATTTTCTGATTGTAGGTAACGTGCCCTCAGGGTGTATTTTATGAAGTTTATTTCCTACTTTTCTTAGTTGGCCTATGATACCTATTGAGTATAAGTGGACTATAGTCACTCTTATTGTACCTTTTTGGTGCAGATTTAAGTTTAGCTGCACCCCCCATTATTTGACTCGAGCGGATGTTGAAGCTTTCAAGGTAGTTGATAATTTTTAGGCATTTGAATGTCTTCTACTACCTTTATCTATACACTATGTATTTACTTTCATTTTAGAGATAGATTTTCTCTTGTATTTAGATATCTTATGTATTTGTTTTGGATTCAACTTGTACTAGATACATTCTTATATAGTTGACACTTGGTTTTGGTAGTTATGGCTGCATTTTTATGTTTCTTTCTTTATTTATCATACTTATATGGTTCAACTTTACTATAGAAGCCTTACCTTAGGTGTATTTCTGTGTTTTTCCCCTTTTGTATTAGTTTGGGTGTTAGGCTTACTTGTCAAGGTTCGCTTCGACAAGTGCCATCATAACCCTTGGATTTTGGGTCATGAAAAATTAGTATCAAAGCAACTAGGTTCATTGGTCTCAATGGTTTAAGAAAAGAATGTCTAATAGATTCTCACAAATTTGTATGTAGAAATCTGTATCTATCTTCCAGAGGCTGAGGATGTCTTTAGGAAACTTCCCTTATTTTGTTTCTTATTGTGCGATTTTTTTCTCATACTTAGTGTTCTGAGTTACATTTCACTTTGTGCAGATGGTGTTGACTAGGATTCATGAGGTCAGCGATGTGAAGCCTTCACCCAGAGGGAAATCCTTGAATTATGGACAAACTCAAGCGAGTAGATGAGGCCGTATATCAACCTGATCTAGTAGAAGTGCTAGGGGACTCTCCACTGAGCCTCATGTTGAGTAGGTTGGAAGTGTGGGTCAAGTTCCAGTTCCTCAGAGCTTATCTACCTTAGTTTTAGAGGGATTGTTAGTGCAATTATTTACCCTCTTAAAAAGTTCTCCTTTAGTTATATGGGGTATTCCTCCAACTCCTAGTGTGGGTCCTCATATGGAACTTGCTTTTTCTTTGGGTACACCTCATATTTTGAGTACTATTCCTCCTTCTATGTTCATATCTAAGTATGTTGCACCAGGATCAGGAGTTCAGCCTTTATCTACATTACCTTCTCAGACAGGATCTCAGCCTTCTAGATTCACCATGGCTCCTTTTGTTGCTATTACAATAATGTGTTCTCATGATCAAAAGAGGTTTGAGAGATTTACTCATTTGGGTCTTTCTAAATTTAGTGATGTTGTGGGCGAGGATACCTATGATTTAATTATTTATTATTAAGAGAATTCACATAACCTGGGTCTCTTGAGTCCCATGGAGTGGCTTATACTGTATATCAAGAAAGAGATGCTATGAGAAATTAGTGAAGGTCATTTGTTGGTTGTAGAGCTCTTGATGCCCCTGAGTTACTTAGGATCAGTTTACTAACTCTTTTTTAGAGATATTTGTGCCTTATAGTTTGAGAGATCAGATGCATAATGGGTTTGATCATTTGGATCAGGGCTCCATAACTATTGCAGAGTATGAGGTACGCTTTTATGCCTTGTACAAATATTCTTGTGCCAGTATTTCCACCAAGTTTGAGAAGATTCCAAAGTTTGTAAAGGGTTTGGATGTCTTGCTTTAGTTGTCTACTTCTCATATTATTGTATTTGGAGTGTCTTTTCAGAGCATTGTGGATCATTCCAAGATGATAGATGGTATCATTAGAGCATCTAAGGGAGGTTCCAAGAGGGTGCATTATTTTGGTGAGTTTAGAGGTCAGGCTCTTTGTGGTAGACATTTTAGAGATTCTCATGGACTTTAGGGTAGGACATTATTGGTAGGCTTACAGAGTTCAGGTAATGGATGTTCTTGTTTAGTAGTACAGAAGGCCTTCGTGGAAAGTGTAGACTTTTCTATGTGTGTGATACATTTATCCATGTGGCCAAGGACTATCCCCACTGTATGATTAGGGATACTCTTATTTCAGTAGTGAGAGGTAGGGGTACTACTAGAGGAGTGAGAGATGGAGGTGGTGGAGCTTGCGGTGGGGGTCGTGGGGATACTCAGCTAGTTGGTGTTCATGGTCAGTGTTATTCTACACTCTCCATTCCAGAGGTAAAGGCTTCTAATATTGTGATCATAGGCATCTCCCCATTTGTTTAAGATCTACATCTATGTTATTTGACCTCAGATCAACTTTCTAATATGTGTCTGCATATTTTGATTTGGTTTTTGATTCTATTAGTGGGCCTATTTCCATGCCTATTTATGTATCTACCCCTGTAGAAGATTCTTTAGTGGTGGATCGGGTGTACCGATCTTGTGTTATGATTTTTTCTAGATGTGAGACTTGGGTAGATTTTCTTGTGTTAGATATGATTGATTTTAATGTTATTTTGGATATGGATGGGTTGGCTCTTTATCATTGTATCTTAGATTATTTTGCTAAGACTATGACTTTAGCTTCACCAAGTATTCTAAGGATAGCTTGGAAGGGTGTGCTTTATTTGGGTCCTAAGAGGATTATATCTTATGTTCAAGCTCGTAGATTGGATTAGAGGGGATGTTTATCTTACTTAGCTTACATTCGTGATACTAGTGTTGTTTTACTTCCTTCCTTGGAATCTATTCATGTTGTCCGTGAGTTTATGGATATGTTCCTTATGGATTTTCCTAGTATGACTTTGGATTGTGATATTTATTTTGCTATTGATGTTTAGTCAGACACCAATCCCATTTCCATTCCTCCTTATTAGATGGCCCCAATAGAGTTGAAAGAATTGAAGAATCAGTTGCAAGAGTTCTTAGATAAGGGATTTATCCGACCTAGTGTATTGCCTTGGGTGTGCCTTTCTTTTTTGTGAAGAAGAAGGATGGGTCTATGTGCATGTGTATTGATTATTAACAATTAAACAACATAATAGTTAAGAATAAGTATCCTCTTTCTTGTATCGATGATTTTTTTATCAGCTTCAGGGTGTTGTGGTGTTTTCAAAGATTAATTTGAGATTCGGTTATCACCAGTTGAGGATTAGAGCTTTGGATTTTTTGAAGACTACTTTTTAGACTTGATATGTTCATTGTGAGTTCTTGGTAATGTTCTTTGGGTTGAACAATGCCCTTGTTTCCAACCATATCTCGACTCTTTTGTTATTGCATTTATAAATGATATCTTGGTTTATTCCAAGAATGAGGCTGAGCATAAGGAACATTTATAGATTGTGCTTTAGAGATTGAGGGATGAGAAGTTGTATGCTAATTTTTCAAAGTGTGAGTTTTGGTTGGTTTCTATTACTTTTTTGGGTTATTAGGTGACTAAAGAGGGTATTATGAGTGACCCAGCCACGATTGTAGCAGTTCGTGATTGGGCTAGACCTACATCACCCACTGAGATTCATAATCTTATTGTCTTGGCATGTTTTTATCGGAGTTTTGTTGAGGGTCTTTCATTTATTGCAGCTCTTTTGACTAAGTTAACTCAGATGAAGATTTCCTTTCAGTGGTCTAATGATTGCAAGGCGAGCTTTCAAAAGCTCAAGGATTATGACTTAACTATTCTCTATCATCTGAGCAAGGCTAATGTGGTTGTGGATACCTTGAGCCCAAAGTCGACTAGCATGGGTAGCTTAGCACATCTTTTGACCCAGGAGAGGCCTTTGGCCTTAGTGGCTTAGTATTTATCTACACGGATGGTTAGGCTTGATATTTCAACACCTAGGTGTGTTTTAACCTTTATGGAGGCTAGGTCTTCTTTGATGGAGCATATATGAGCACATTTGTTTGATGATGCAAGATTAGAACGATTCAAGATAAGGTGTTGAGTGGTGAGTCTAACAAAGCCTCACTTGATTCAGATGGTGTTTTGAGGATTTGTGGTTGATTTTTTGTAGAAAGCCCATTATTCCAGGTATTCGATTCCATCTGGGTGTGATTAGGATGTAGTGTCATTTGAGGCAGCATTACTGGTGAGGTAGTATGGCGAAGGATGTAGCAAAATTTATAGCTCGTTGCCTTTGTTGTCAGCAGGTGAAGGTCGAGCATATGAAACCTAGCAGTTTGATTTAGAGGTTACCCACTCCTGATTAGGAATGGGGATGAGTTACTCTGGATTTTGTGACCGGATTTCTCTCACTTCCCATTGATATAATAGTACTTGGGTCATTGAATATTAATTGACTAGGTCTGTATATTTCCTTCTAATACAGGTCTTCTTTAGTGCTGAAAGGCTATCTCATATCTATATTTGCGAGCATGTGTGACTTCATAGTGTGTTGGTGTGTATCATATCAGATCGGGGTTATGTGTTCACTTCGCACTTTTGGAAGACTTTTTAGGATGAGTTGGGTACTCAGGTTGATCTTAGCACAATGCTTTACCCCCTATACTGATGGATAGTCTAGGAGGGCTATCCAGGTTTTAGAGGATATGCTCCATCCTTATGTGATGGATTTTGGTAGCCAGTGAGATCAGCTCTTGGCTTTACTGGAGTTTTCTTATAATAACAGCTATCTCTCCAGTATTGACATAGTACTTTTTGAGGTATTATATGGTAGTCGGTGTTATTCACCAATTGATCGATTTGATGTTTTTGAGGTTAGAACTCGTGGTAAGGATTTTCCTTCTGAGTCACTGATTAGATTTTGGGCTATTCAGGATAGACTTTAAGTGGTTCAAAATAGGAAGAAGTGCTACGCTAACTGTAGACTTTGGTCTTTAAGATTTGTTGTTGGCGACTATGTTTTCATTCAAGTCTCACCCGTGAAGGGTGTGATGAGAATTGGGAATATGGTCAAGCTTAGCCACTGGTATATTGGTCCATTAAGATCCTTCAGACCATTGCAGATGTGGCCTATAAGTTTGTTTTCCCCCCCCAATTTTGTGACTTATCATCCAGTTTTTCATGTTTTATTCTTTTTCGTTACATTCCTAATGAGTTTCATGACATTTATTGGGAGTCTATTCAGCAAGATGAGCGGTTGTGGTTTGTTGTGGATCCAGTCTCTATTTTTGCTAGAAATGTTAGATGGTTGCATTCTAGAGTTATTCTTGTGGTTAAAGTTCAGTAGAGACATTATGCATAGTTCCTATTCCCATCTCTTCATTGATTCAAGTTTTTATTTGCCTTAGTTCAAGGAAAAACTAGAATTTTAGTGGAGGGTGATGTAATGACCCAAAAATTTGATGAAATATGTAAATTATGTGCTTTTGTGTGAAATAACTATTTGATCCCTCCCCATAGTTGCTCTATGGTATTTCTAGGGTGTGGGGTGATCTTCATAGTTCTCGATGCATTTTTGGTGCTTTTTTTGTGATATTATGGTTTTTGGTGGCTTCGAGAGCCTTATTATGGACCTATGTGGTTATCTTTTGATCTGTGCATCGGATGACAAAATGGACTACTCCAATAGATCAGGAACATCAATTCTAGGGTGGCAGAGAGGATAGTGCGATTGCATAAGGGGTGATTACAATCATAATATTTGGTCCTGAGGTTAGATAGTACTATTGTACAACTGGGAGTGTGATAGCACTACCTGGATACCTGGTATGGATATAAATAGACCCTTTTGATCGTGATTTTGTGCATTTTCAACTTGCCTGAGAGATAAACCCTAAAATAGTGAAAAGCTTAAAAGCAAAGCTTGTGGGTGCTTGATAAACTAAACGTCTATGTCATGATTCTATTACGAATTTAAGGTAAGATTTCATCATTTATTATTCTAATTCTTGATTTAATGTTCAAATCCCCAAAAACCTTATTACTTAATTTATCCCCTAATTTAACTCTTTCACTTGAATATTGTTTCTAATCCTATAATTACTAGATTTTCATCAATTTAACCTTCAAAACAATTTAATTCTTGAATTTTAAATGGATTTCAAAGGTTTTACTCGATAGAGTCTAAAAATGATTTTTCATCGAATTGGACCTTGTTTTTAACACAATTTGACTTAGGTTTTTAACTATAGAATCCTAATGGTATGGGAAACACATTTTTAAGTAAAGTTCCAGTTTTGCCCTTTTTTCAAAAATCCATTTCGGTGATCTGTTTTGTCCCAAAACCAAAAGTAGGTAATATGGATATCGTTTAAGTAATGTTCCAGTTTTCCCTTTCGAATTGAAGTTTAGAAGAGCAATTTCAGCTTTTGAGGTAGGTTATGGCTTAACTCTTCAAACTGGGTTGGGTAGTTAATTTGTATAACAAAATCCATGTTAAGGGTGGGAACTAAACATGAAATATGACTATCTATATGTTGTGCCCATGTGGGGCCTATATATAATCTAAATGTTAAATTTGAGATATTAAGTGATATGCATGACCGTGTGGGGTACTTTATGATGATTGATAGTCTTGAATACATGTGATGGATTGTATTGTGTTGCTAGAAATGCCTATTGTGGTACCTTTGATGTATGGTTGTACATTCATACATTATTGACATATGAATCATGTGGTAATTCATAAATGGTTGAAATAGTGAGTGATTATAGGCTCACAGGGTTATAAAAATGTAACACTGTGGCTGGTTGTGTAAATACATCTAATGGATTGGTTGTGGAAACACTCATTGTGGTTGGTTGTGAATGTTGCATCATCATTCTTATGTTATCATACACATCATTTCACTTGTTTGTTTTATTTCTTTATATATATTTGTTTTCATGTATGTGTACTTCATTTTTGACTTATGTTATGTATGTGCTTGGGAAACATTGGAAATACTAGAAACACAAAAAATACTAGAAACAATGGTTATGGGATATTATGGACCTTCTCCGAAGGATTATGTTGGAGAAGAGTCATGGATATTTGTTTTATATGGGTTGGAGAACCCTCCATGGGTCCTACATTGGGAAACATTAGCTCTGTAGGTGTATACGGGATAGTATATAGCTTAGCGAACCCCCCACAGGTCCCACATTAGGAAGGTTTGCATCTGTGGGTGTATATGGAGGTTGTATGTATCAACCTTAAGGTTGTGTGCCGATCTCGCGAATCATCATCATCAACATCATCATCTTATATATTGCATTTGCTTTATTGTATTGAGGATGTGATTGAATTTCCATATTGACTTGTTATAATCTACTTGCTCTATATCCTGTTATTTATAATTGACCATCCTGTATGTACATGTTCTTCTTTTTATGTACTTGCATGTGATATAATGTATACTTGTGTTATACTTTTTGTGTCGTTGTATTTGTGATATATTAACTGTTAGTGCAAGTGGTGTGGGCTACCATTGTAAGAAATTTTTTGATAGTAGGTGACGTGCCCTTAGGTGTATTTCTTGTACTTTATTTTTTACATTGCTTGGTCGATCTATTATAGTTACTGTCATAATTCAAACTAGGGCCAGGCCGCGACAGGTATCACAAGTCTACCGAGGACCATCGACCAACCCCTTTTCCTAGCCAAATGAAATTGAATACAACTAGCAGCAGATGAATTGCGAATCTATAACAAGATAGAATAAGTGTAAGCTCAAAGGAGTCTAAGAATATCAACAACAATACCCAATCCATAGTAATCCACAAAGCTTTAAACTTAACTGAACTGACAATCAACCTAACTCGGGACATGCCCCCGATAATAGCCAAAACTAGACTAATGAAATGTATATGACTTAAGGAAACAAAATCATAAAATAAGGTCTTCCAAATTAAGGAATCTCACCACTTCAAGTTGACTCACGAGCAATCCAATGATCACCTTAACATTGTGCAGGAAAATTAGAAGGATTTTCGGTGCCTTCATTGCGTGGAGATACAGCGTCCGAAGACGATTAGCAGGTTAAGCACTAGCATGTGACTCAGGGTTAAGGAAATGAAATAAAGTCATGCTCAACAGTTCAAAACTAGTCAAATCCAATGTACATAATCTGGCGCATATACATATATATATACATATCACATGTTGGGATAGGAAAAAAGTCTTAGCATAAAGTAAAACATTAATCTGGATTGTGTAGCTTGACTGTCATAAAGCTACTCACGGGCTATATGGGTCCAGTTGTCTCTCTCTACTCGGGCCTTAATGTGTGTTAGGCGCATGTACCAAGGATATCATAGAAGGCCTGGGATTCCTTATACCTTACACCATCCATGATACAGGTATATAGAGTGAGACATAAGCACACAGTCATCAATACCAACCCTCATGTCTACAAATGTGAGTTTCCAATGTCGTCCCCTCGGGACCTCCACCTTCATGGCTAGCTACATAGCCCCCTTTAAGCCCAATTAAAATATTTAACAATAACCCATCTATTAATTCATGTAGTTAATATTTAAAGCATCAATAAGTGGTATCGTCATACCGACTATAGCTTGCAAGCATATGTCATCAAGCCATCACTTTGGGGAATCCTTGTACTCCGCAGACTCTATTAAATCACTTGGGAGATTCCTTGGACCCCAAAAGGTTTTCAAAAGAATAGTTTACTTGGGGGAGTCATTGTACCCCACTAGGTTTTCAAGATTATTCTTATCCATTAATCAAGTATGCAATGCATTAATTTTAAAGAAGTATACCAAACCAAGTGAAAAACCATATTCCCAAACCAATTATGCAAATGGGTTGGGGTTCTTATCAATTTTAATAAGAAATTCATTTATTTAGGGAATCCTTGTACCCTTAATTACATTGTTCACACGTTTGGGGAATCCTTGTACCCCTAAATTCATTCACCATTCCCATGTAACCCAATGAGTGTACAAACCAATAATTCAATGCCTAATAATTTAATAGTATTCATGGGAAAAACATTCAAACATTTTATATCCAAAACCCTCAACCCATCATTCAAAACCCAACATCAAAACCATGTGAATAATAAACCAATTTCATGTAATTAAGAAAATACCAGTGTAGGGAGAGAGATACATGCCTTAATCACCAAGGAATTTGAAGAAAAAACAACCCTTAGAGCCCTAGATAACCACTCTTAGGAAACTCTAATGCTCCTGCTTGGGTAGATTTTAAGAGAAAAGAAAAGTGTATTTTGGTGTGTTATAGAAGAGAATGGGGTCCCAATAGGGTTTTAAAGTTGAAAGATAAAATGTTGTTGCCAGTGTCTATGGTTCACCTTACGACTCATTGAGAAGCATTATGATTGTAACGCCCCGAGTTTGTACCCTAGGCGTCACACGATGCTTACAATCCTAGAGGACCATAAGCTAACCCATGACTGGTACCTGTTGTAAATACTGCATAATAATAATACTGAAGAAATGAAGAAATTGGGCTTAAATTGCCATAAGGTTCACAACTGAAATCAAATACTGATATATGAATACTGAAAACTAAACATCTGTCTGAAATGATCTAGCCCGAAAGCCTCTAGCTGTCTGAATAGGGAGTTTATGGGAAAAGTCCCTTACTAACTCAAACAACTGAATATAATGGTTCTAATGAAATAATAAAACAATAACTCATCCTCGAAAGGACTCACCACAAAAATTGTTGCTGAGAATCTGAACTTCTAAGTATAATTCGAAGCTCGTGCATCTGATCCTATGATATAAGACATCATATAGAAAGGAAATAGTATGCGTTAGTACTTTGAATGTACTTCTATACTAGGTGAAGTAAGGCTGAATGCATGGGTTCATATGCATGAACAATAACTGACTGAATAATATATGTTCAACTGTATAAAAGTGCATGTATATCTGAAACTGCTGTAAATGCTGATCACACACGGTTGCATATGAATCTACTTATACTGTAACTGAGATCTCTGATAACTAAATTTATGATAAATAGGTGATTATTTTTTACAGTCTTGATCATTTAGAAATTAATTGATTTCTATACTGAGTTAGGTGACTGTGTCTGACAGTCCTGATTCTGTAGAACTAAACTGAGTTCTATACTGAGTCTGAAACTAAAACTGTTACTGTGGGAGTGTTCATCTAACTGACATACCCTGATTATAATCTGAGTTGGGGTCTAACCTGTGACCCCAGTTGGAAGGTTATTAGCACCTTGCCAAGGGATACTAGAAATGGTTGTGAGTTAACCCTATCTAGCAGGAAGACCTTTCGTCAACCCTCATTTCCAGGAAAACTCGTACGATATTGGTCAACCCTTATCTGGTAGAAAGACATCTCAACCAACGCTGGCTACATAGTTCTATAATACAGGGACTACTACTAAGGGTCAAACCCTATGCTGGCAGGAATACCCCCATCCCTGGGTTTGCTCAGTGATGAATCCAACTCCCAACTGAAAGGACACTGAATTGATATTTGGACTGTACTAGGCTTGACTGAGCTGATACTGACCATATTGACTGACTGAACTGAACTGAGAGTTCACTGAGTTCTGGAACTTGCTGAGTAATATTATTTGTGACATTACTGAGACTATCATGTAGTTACTATAATTCTAAGTAAATAGATAGATTATCGAGTATTGAATACTCCCAGGACTCGATAACATCAATATAAAATTAACATAGTAATACTTGAAAACATAACAATAGTCAAATGTTCACAATGCAATCATTGAGGCATTTCATCAAGCACGTGGAAGTTATGAACTCGTACATGAAGGGAATACATGCTAACATGTCATAATTACACTATTCAATTTATATGGGCATTCCATCAAACACTTACAAGGCATGAATTTCACATGATAGTAATTTAAACATGTAGAAATAACATGAGTTCACCACAAAGGCCACCAATGGATCACAAATACACAATTAAGTTAGTTAAGTATTTTTTCAAACACCCAGGAGGCATAATCATGTACTTGGGCATGAACAACATGTTGATGCATCCAAATTACAACAATCAACTCACAATTCAAAGGTTTTGACACAGGAATTTCAACAATCAAATACATGATGTTCTATATTCATGAAAACATGAAATTAATCATGGATTGAAAACCCCATTCAACAATACATACATGAACATAATCAAATTCCAACATGTAAATCATGGAATTGTAAGCTTGTAGTTTAAAAATGGGTTCTTTAACTCCAAGGGTGGAAGGAAACCCTTGGATGAACACCTAACATACCTTGGTAATCAAATTTGTGAAAATTGATGGTGTGTTCTTGAAGCTTGACTTTGAAATTAGATGACCTAGGGTTTGTTCTTGAAGAAATTTGAGAGAGAATGAGTGATTTACCCTTTAGGATAGGTTAATCTCGTGTTTTTAGGAATGAATAAGGGTGGGGATAAGACCCAATTACCTCTCTGGACACGGGTTTTTAATTACTAAAAATATACCTAATGATGCATAAACCGACGCACCGCATCAATGATGTCTGGGAGATGAACAACGCGCTACGTTGAGTTTGCATTGGGTCACTAGAATTTGCACTCTAATGCTGGAGAAAATATTCGCCGATGTGATAGGCGATGCGACGTATCAAAATCGCGTCAATCCATTGTTTTGGTCACCCAAACACGTTTCAAATGAGGTCCGAAAAATCCAAAACTCACATGAAGTGACCTATTGACACACCTGATCATGATTCAATCCACGTATTGAAATTTTAAGGTCATAAGGGTCACAAAATAAGATAATCAAAATATAAAGGCTAAAATTAAAATTCTATGTATAAATACTTAGCTGAAATTTATAAGTTTGGAAAATCTTTTCTTTCTCTAAAGGACCAAGTTAAGCTAGGACTTTGCGGGGTCTTACAATATCTCCGCCTTGGGAACATTCATCCTCGAATGAGACTGACTAAGCTGAGAATACTGACAAACTGCGTTTACATATTGAACATGCATAACTGAAGTATGATTACATGACTGAAACTATTGATGTACTGAGTTTTCTTACTGACCTCCATAACTGAAGCATGATTGAATTCTGAAGATATGACACATGACTAAGTTGTTTCATGAAGGTATGCCTATATGAGGACATTATGCAACTAAAACCGATATCGAGTTTATAAAAGTAATCTGAGCATGGAACTAAGTCAATTCAAGAAAAACTGTTACCTTGATCTGAGTCTAAGTTTTTGGATAAGAGGTAAGGATACTTGGTCCGCATATCTGCTTCTGCTTCCTAAGTAGCTCCCTCAACAGACTGATTCCGCCAAAGAACTTTGACTAAAGGAACTTCTTTGTTCTTCATCTGCAAACTTGATGATCGATGATTTCGATTGGGATTTTTTCATAAGAGAGACTACAATGAAAATCAATACCCTCTATAAGGACTACAACTGCTGGACCACCTATGCCCTTATTTAGCAAGGAGACATGAAACACTTGATGTATTGAAGCTAGGTCAAAAGGCAACTCAAGGTCATAAGCTACCTTTCCAAATCAGATGAGGATTCAGTAAGGGCAGACATATCGGGGACTGAGCTTCCCCTTCTTTCAAAAACTCTTCACTCCCTTCATAGGCAAGATTTTCAAATACATATAATCACAAATCTCAAACTTGAGATATTTTCTTTGCACATCTGTATACGATTTCTGTCGGCTCTAAGTTCACTTAAGCCTTTTCCAGATCAACTGTACTTTTTCTAAGGCATCAAATACCAAGTCAGGCACTACCACTGCGGCCTCACCCAATTCAAAGCAACTAATGGGAGATCAACATCTCCTCCCATAGAACACCTCAAATAGAGCCATCTGAATGCTGGAATGATGGTTGTTATTATACACAAACTTAATCAAAGGCAGGTGGTCATCCGAACTACCCTTAAAGTAAATGACACACGCTCTTAACATATCTTCTAGAGTCTAAATGGTCCTTTTTGCTAGACCATTTGTTTGAAGGTAGAAGGCTGTAATGAGGTGGACTTGGGTACTAAGACTCTTTTGGAAGGTTTTCCAAATATGAGAGGTGAACTGCGTACCTCTATTTGAAATGATGGACAGTGGAAATCCATGCAATCTAACCAAATCTCTGACATAGATATTAGCATAATTCTCATCTAAATATGAGGTATGAACTGGTAATAAATGAGATGATTTGGTCATCCTATCCACAATGATCCAAATCAAATCATGCTGGCAATGAGTACGGGGAAAACTCATCACAAAATCCATGTTCACCTTCTCCCACTTTCAAGTGAGAATACTGAACTCTTGCATAGACCTACTAGGCTTCTAATGATCGATCTTATCCTGCTGACATGTTGAGAACGTAGCTACAAACTCTATAATGTCTCTCTTCATCCCACTCTACTAATAGATTTTTCACAAGTTGCGGTACATCTTGGTGGCCCCTGGGTGAATCGAATATCGCACACCATGCACTTCTGCAAGAATCTGCTATCTCACGCCATTCACACATGGCACACATAGTATACCCTAGCAACGCTACACACCATCTTTTCCTTGGGAGAAAACCTCTACTTTTTAATATCTGACTGACTCTTTTAGTTTAACTAAACTGGGATCCCTGTCCTGCTTTTCTTTTACTTTGGGAACCAGAGATTATTTTGAACTATTCTACACCCATACGCTACTCTCTGCTGAATCGACTAAGCGGACACTTAGTCGGGTAAGATGATGAACTTCTTGAACTAACTTTTTTTAACCATCCTCCATGTGAGCAACACTACCCATAGACATCCTACTGAGAGCATCAACCACTATATTGGCCTTGCCCGGATGATACAGAACACTCATGTCATTGTCTTTCAATAACTCTAACCACCTTCGCTGATGCAGTTTTAGGTCTTTCTGAGAAAACACATACTACAGGATTTTATCGTCTGTGAACAAATCAACATGTACTCCATACAAATAATGCCTCCAAATCTTTAAGGCAAACACTATAGTTTCTAACTCAAGATCATGAGTATGATAGTTCTTTTCATACGGCTTAAGTTTTCTAGAGGCATAGGCTATGAACTTACCTCTCTGCATCAAATCACACCCTAAACCAACTCTAGAAATATCACAATATACCACAAACCCATCGGAACCATCTAGTAAAGTCAAAATTAGGGCTATAGTGAGTCAAGTTTTCAACTCCTAAAACCTCTTCTCATAAGAATCTGACCACTGGAACTTTACTTTCTTCTGTGTCAATCTGGACATGGTGGATTCAAAAGACGAAAACCCTTCCATAAACCATCGGTAATTGCAAACCAAACCCAAGAAACTATTGATATCTGACGGAGAGATGGGTCTGGACAAGTTTCTCACTGCTTTGATCTTTTGAGGGTCTACTCTAATGCCATCTTCGGAAATAATATGACCAAGGAAAGCTACTAATTTTAGCCAAAATTCATATTTACTAAATTTGGCGAACAACTGATGGGCTCTGAGGGTTTGTAACACTATTCTGAGATGGTCTGCATGATCATGTTCACAGTGGGAGTAGACAAGAATGTCATCAATGAAGACTATGATGAACATGTCCAAGTATTGCTTGAACACACGGTTCATCAAGTCCATGAAAGCTGTTGGGGCATTGGTAAGACCAAATGACATGACTAGGAATTTAAAGTGACCATATCGAGTTCTAAAAGATGTTTTCAAAATGTCATATACTCTGACTCTAAGATGATGATATCCTGATCTGAGGTCAATCTTAGAAAAGTAACTGGCACCCTGAAGTTGGTCAAATAAGTCATTGCTTCTGGGAAGTGGGTACTTGTTCTTAACTGTGACTTTTTTAACTGGCGGTAGTCAAAGTACATTCTGAGATAATTGTCTTTCTTATGCGAGAATAGTACTGGTGAACCCCTAGGGGATACACTGGGTCTGATGAATCCCTTATCTAGGAGATCTTTCAACTATTCTTTTAACTCTTTGAGTTCTGCTGGAGCCATTCTGTATGGAGGTATAGAGATAGGCTGAGTATCAGGAAGAAGGTCTATTTCGAAGTCAATTTCCCTCTCGGGAGGAACTCCGGGAAGATATTCGGGAAATACATCTGGAAATTTATATGCTACTAGAACTGACTCAACACTAGGAGTCTCAGAACTAGAATCCTTAACTCAAACAAGATGGTAGACACACCCCTTAGATATTATCTTTCTCACTCTAAGGTAGGAAATAAGCTGACCTTTAAGTGCTGAAGTACTACCCCTCCATTCAAGGACAAGTTCATTCAGAAACTAAAAATAGACAATTTTATTTCTACAGTCAACTAAAGCATAGCATGAATGATTCCAATCCATGCCAAGAATGATGTCAAAATCTGTCATCTTTAACTCTACTAAGTCTGTTGAAGTAACCTTCTAAGACACCATAGCCAGACAGTTCCTGTATACCCACCGAGCTATGATAGACTTACCTACTGGGGTAGAAATTGAGAAAGGCTCTTCTAGGATTCTGGGACTGACTCCAAAGTCAACAGCTATATAAGGTGTTACAAAGGACAAAGAAGATCCTGCATCTAGCAAAGAATAAATATGTAAATGATAAACTTGTAATGTACCAGTGACCACATCGGGAGAACTTTACTGATCATATCTGTACTGAAGTGCATAGAGTCTATTTTGGTGCTTCCCACTGGTGGCACTAGAAGTGGTACCCTGCTGAATTGGGTGTTCGGACTGATCTGGGAAACAATTATACTAGGGGACAATTATGCAAAATCTGCGAACCCACCTGAGGACACTCTCTAACCCTATGTCCTGGCTTGCCACTTCCGAAATATATATCACTTCCAACTCGATGGACACCCTGATAGTTTTTGCAACACTTCTGGCAAAGAAGATTTATTTGGTCACTACTAACACTACCCTGAGGTTTAGGGCCTGGTGCCCTATCTTTGTTACCATCTCTAAATTTTAGCACTGGAGCACTGGCTAAAAATGGGGTCAGAACTGAAGATTTTGGGTGGAATTGAGAATGATTTCCACTCTCTAACTTAGGTTGAGTAAAGTTAAAGCTACTCATTCTAGCTCTCTTATTATCCCTTTCCTTCTCCTTATTCTTAGCCTTCTCTATCTACTGAGCATGGATAATAAGACTTGATATGTCCATCTCCTTAATCAGCATTGCGGTCTACACTCCTTGAACACACTGTTAGACACACCCGACACAAACTTACTCATCTTAGATCTGCTACCTGCTACCACATGAGGGGTATATCTAGCTAGCTAAGTAAGATTAAAGGAATACTCCTTCACTATCATGTTACCCTATTTCATATTAATAAACTTCAAAACCTTGGCTTCCCTCAACTCCAGTAGGAAGAACCTATTAAGAAAACTAGTAGAAAACTCTTCCCATTCTACGGGCCCTGCATCTGTGATCCTATCTGGCTTCAACAGCTTAAACCATGTATGATCCACATCCTGCAATTGATATGCGGCTAACTAAGAACTCTCACTTAAAGTCACCCCCATGATATCTTTGACTTTCTGCACCATGTTAAGGAATTCCTGTAGGTCCTCCTCAGGCTTAGAACCTGTGAATGATGGAAGATTCATTTGGGTGAAGTCCTAAATTCTAGCTGCAGCAATACTGGCCACTGGGTTGGCCTAAAAAATATCTGGGCGTTCATTCTAGGATGCCACAGGATAAGCTAGAGTGGTGAAAGAAGCTTTGAATTTTGCTTAGAAGACATGCTTATCCAGGGTATCTGCCTGAACGGGAGGAGGTACTGACTGATTTCCAGCTCTTCTTCCATTGGTTCTTTTGGGAGGCATGTTTTGTAAACAAAAGGAAATATTAGATTAGACAGAGAGTTTAATTTAAGCTCATGCTCACTCGAAAGATATAACTACTGAAAGAAGGGAACTTGTTCCTAAAAAGACTCATAGCCTCTTGTCCTTTGATGTGTGAGCCTACGCTAACACATTTGTGGCTTTTAAATCTAAATAATTGTTAGGTGTTGAGCAACTTTAGTTGTTTTTTATTAGTTTACTTTGATTTTTGAAGTAAATGTTGAGATGTAGGAGAACCAAAAATAATGTAAGCAAGAAGGCTGAAAAGTGAAGCAAAATAAAGGACAAGTGTGGATGACGACGTTCATGATAAGTCATCATCCTAGTGATAAGCTGTCAAGGATGTCGTCATCCTGAAATAGAGAATGGGAGTAGAAGACATTTTTTTGATGACATCAGTGATAAGCCGTCATGTTGGTGATAAGGCGTCAACATCATCATCAGCCTTAGACAACAGAAGCCAAAAGTACAGAGGAGCTGACGACATCCGTGATAAGCCATCAGACTCCTGATAAGCTATCACGGATGCCGTCGTCTATTCCACGAAAAAGCTGCAACTTTAATTTTATTTCATTATTTAGGTTGAACTATTTAAGCTTTGTTTTAGGGTTTTCTAGGGTAATTCATTCATCATCATCATTATTCAAAAGAGAGTTTGATACTTTGAGTCTTGGAGGATATTTTCCAATATTTCTTTCTCTATCTTTTTGGGTTCAAACAATACAACTATTTTGGGGATTTTTCTTTGGGATCTAATCTATGATTCACTAATTATTATTCATCTCTGTAAGTTAATCTTCTCAATTATGAATTCAATTATGTGTTTCGTTCTTTGCATCATGAGTGGCTAAACTATGTTAACCTAAATTATGGGATCTAGGGTTAGGTCGAGATGAGGTGCTAAATACTCAAGATTTAATAGGTGTTAGGATTTCTTGATAATTTTGAGATTTTAATTAACGTCTATTGGTTGCAAACAGTAGACACCCCTACTTTGATTTGCTTGAGAAAGAAATCATATATATTTGGAAGTGAATTATCAACCGGGGCTCGAAAATACTTCGTTTAATAATCAACGTTGTAACAAGGTTGGTTAACCTGAGGTAAAATTTGGACAGTGAACAAAAATTCCCTAAGTCCGAGAGGATTAAGAAATTAGACGCTTAAATAGGTCGAGAGACATTTGAGTATATCATCGAGAAAGAGAGCTTGTTATCCTAACCACCATGAGAATCTTGAGTCACCTCTAGCATCTGTCATGTACCGTAAGCCCTAGTTAACATAATTCTGATTATTTCATAAAATCTTGGTTACAAACATCGAAATTAAAGAGACAAACAATCATTTGTGAAACTTAAACCCCTATTTCAGGAAACGTTAAACTACCAGTGAATTAAATCGCAAATGACTTGAGTTCACAACATATTCTCTGTGGGATTCGACCCCAACCTAGTTGCGTTTTATATTGACAACGATCTCTTACACCCATTCAAGATTGTAGTTTGAGCGTTATAAAAAATGGCATCGCTGTCGAGGAATACGGTTTTAAATAGAAAGTTGTGTACACTAATTGACTGTTAGTTAGGTTTCCTAGATTTACGTTTATTTTTTGTTTTTGTTTATTGCAGGTTCCTTGTTGTTTATGCCAAAAACAAGAAGTTCCATACAACTGTTATTACCAATTAATTCAGAACCTCAGCTGATCGGGAGAATAGCAGAACAACAAGATGTTGGCAGACTGGAAGCGTTGGCCAAGGCTCAGGTGAATATACAGAACTAGGGTCAACAAGTACGTCACCCGAACTATGATGATGAAGACTTGGGTGATGAGGAATTACTGAATCCTCAAAACCCAAGGCGAGCTGAGCAAATTACTGCACCAGTGTAGCAAAATTTCAACAGAAACCATCCAGTCAGAGGAAGGTATGGTCAACAGCCTGTCCATTATGAGGTTGATGATGATGACAAAGGAATGGACGGAGCAGGTGCAACGAGTTCTATCATTCCTCCACCGTTAGCACCTGGTGCAAAATTCAGTATAATAAGTACCATGATCCAACTCCTGAATCTGAAGGAGTTGTTTGGAGGCCTGCCTAGTGATGATCCAAACATGTACTTGGTAAACTTTATCACTATTTACAAATCTTTTGATAATTCGGGAGTCATCCAGAATGTGATCCGATTGAGATTGTTTCCATTATCTCTGTCTGGGGAGGCAACAATGTGGTTAAATGAGCTGAAGCCTGATTCTATAGCCAACTGGAGACAGTTGAAAGAGGCATTCCTAGAATGGTTCTTTCCACCCTCCGGGAGGGTACAGTTGAGGGACAAAATCAGTAACTTTAGGCATCTCCCAACTGAAGTATTACATGAAACTTGGGAAAGATTCAAGAAGACAATGGCACAATATCTGAACTAAAACATGATGGAATTTCACTTGATGGAGACTTTTTACAGAGCTTTTAACTCTGTGACAAAGCCAATTATAGATAATGCTGCAGGTGGTTCATTCATTGACCTTTCTTTTCATGATGCTTCAGACATGCTGAATAGAATGACCAAACAGAGTCGTACTTGGCATACCAGGGATTCTATGGTAGCTAGACCAACTATTTCTGGTGGTATGACTGTGGAGAAGCGCAGAAGGGATGAGGAGCGAGACCAAGACATGGCCCACTTAAAGACTCAAATGGATTTGCTGACCAAGCATTTGTTGTCAGGCAAGACTGAAAAGGTTAAGGTTGTGGAATCTCAGTGCACCATTTCTAGTGATGTAGATGAGGAGGCAAATTATGTTAATAATCAGGGGGTTTTCGAGACAATATCCAAGGGAGTCAAGGTCGAAACTTTGATGACAAGCCTGATTATAAAGATAGGGAGCAAGGAAATTAGAGAAGCAATAATGATAGGAGTGGTTTGTATGTTCCTCCTGGAAGTCGGGATGTTGCACCAACTAGATCTGGTAAGATGTCCAAGGAGGACATGATGAAAAAATTGTTGAAGGGAGTTGAGGCTACCAACTCGGGGGTAACCACTATGAAGAGTGAATTCTCTACCCTAAGTCAGTTGGTTAGTTCATACTCCACTTCTATCAAGAAGTTAGAGTAGTATATGAGCCAACTTTCTGCAACCCTAAACCAGAGAAAAAGTGGTAATTTACCTAGTGATACAGTTCAGAATCCACGGAATGATGGATCATGTATAGGGATTACCACTAGGAGTGGTAAGATCTTACCTGGCCCTTCTATGGGCAAATCTGTAGATGGTTAGGTGGTTGTTGATGAATCCGAAAAAAGCAATCCAGTAGAGTCTGAGAAGACGGATAGTTCTGTTGATGCTTCAGAGAAAGAAAAAGAGAAGAAAGAGGAAATGGTGTTAAAATCTATCCCAAGACCACCACCTCCCTTTCCTCAATGATTGAAGAAAAAGGCTGATGATGCAAAATTCAGCAAATTCATGTCCATGCTGAAGCAATTGACAATTAATGTGCCTTTGGTTGAGGAACTTGAGCAAATTCCAGGCTATGCAAAGTTCATGAAAGAACTTGTAACCAAGAAACGAAAGGTTAGACATGAGCCAGAGGATATTGATTTCCATTGTGGCGCTATCTATACAAGGTCTTTAGTGCAGAAAAAGGCAGATCCGGGAGCGTTTACCATCCCGTGTACTATTGGCCCCCTGAAGTTCACAAAAAAACTATGCGATCTGGGAGCCAGTATAAATTTAATACCACTGGCTGTGTACAAGAAATTGGGTTTTGGGGATCCTACCCCAACAAATATGAGATTGGTAATGGAAGAGAGATCTGTGAAGCAGCATGTGGGTATACTGCCCGATGTTTTGGTAAAGGTAGCCGATTTTGTTATGCCTGCTGATTTTGTGGTCCTAGATTGCGAATTGGATTTTGAAGTGCCCATAATCTTGGGTAGGCCATTACTTGCAACTGGGAGAGTGCTAGTAGACATGGAGTTGAACTAGCTAAAGTTCAGGTTCAATGACAAAGAAGCACGCTTCAAAATACACTCATCCATGAGTCAGCAACATGAGATAAGTATTTTCTCAAAAATTGACGTCTTCTATGATGATGGTAAAGGGGTATTAACAGGTTGTCTTGGCGAAGTCTGAGTAGTCAAGACAACCAAGTCGTGCCGCGACAGTAAATCAGGCGCTATTAGGAGGTAACCAAAAGTTTTTATGTTTAAGCAAGTGTTTTTACTTTTATTATTAGGATTTAGTACAGATAAGGTAAAAAATAAGGAGGTCAGCTGAAAGGCCTTGATGACATCTCTAATAGACCATCACAACTGTGATAAGCTATCAGAAATGTCGTCAGATAGGCCAAACTTTAGGCAACCTCTACTTAGGGGTGATGACGTTTGTGATAGGCTGTCACACTTGTAATAATCCATCACAAGTCGTCGTCAGCCCAAAGCCTTAATAGCTAAATTTTGGGCCCAGTTTAAATCAAATCCGACCCGGCTCAACACAGGAACCTTTTCAAATTGCTACTAGTTTTAATTCTTTTCCTTTAGTTTATTTATTTCCTTAGTTAGTTTATTTCCTACTCTTTGCAAAACACTTCAAGAAAACAAGTTCCCTTGTGCGTGGGTTTGTAATTCACAATCAAGAGATTCTTTCTACTTCCTACTTCCTTTTGTGCGTGTAATCAAATTAAGGGCCCCCATCAGGTATACTCTAATTTTAACTCTTATTTTCTTGTGGAAAGTGATTGGTAGATGACAACCCAAGTCCCCAAGATGATTGAAACAAGTTCAACTAGGAAAGGAGATAAAATTATACCTAGGGTCTGCTATGCAGGCCCAGGATTTAAAAAGCCAGCTTACACTCAGAATTCAAGTGGATTTTGAGAAATAATGGGGACCAAAAATTGAGTTAAAATCAAAAGTAGGTTCTGATAATAGATGACAACATTTATTATAGGCTATCACAATTATGACGGCTTATCAGGAATGTCGTCAAAGGCTGACAAGAATGAAGTGGTTTTTGTTTAGAGCTAACGACATTCGTGATAGGCTATCACAATTATGATGGCATATCAAGAATGTCGTCAAAAGTTGTTAAAATTTTGAATGGGCTGTCTAAGGTTGACGACCATTGTGATAACCTATCACAATCATGAAGGTTTATCAAGAATTGTCATCAAACCTGGAACCTAAAGCATGAATAAACCGAAATGATTAATATGTTTGTGTTTGTGCTCTTGTGGTACTGCTATAGGAACCTTAAAATGGCACCAAAAAGAAAGAGCCTCAAAGAACCAAAGAAAGCTACCAAAGAAAGTGTACGTCGTAAGCTCATCACGGGGAATCTGATTACGGGGAGGAACCCCTGCTTAGGAAGCAAAAGGAGAAGCAAAGTCCGAAGAAAACTTCGACACCTCCACCCATTGAAGTGGAGGATAGTGATGATACTGAGACTACACCACCACTAGAAAGTGTAGCTTTTGAACATACTGTCTCTGACCAAGAGGGTTCTGAACAGTATGAGTCTGACCATGCTGAATCTGTAGTAGAGGAACAGGAAGGGTTTGAGGAGTCTGAGTTTGAGAGAACAACATATGGATCCCCGTCCACCGAAAAACAAGATGATGAAGAGTCTCCAGCTCGAGGAACACTTATCAAATGTAAGAAACCCAAAGTTTGAGATAATTCTAGGTTGTAAATTCCTAGGGCAGAGAGCATCTTCACCGCTGGGCTCCACAAAATTGATAGAAGGAGTGCTAAAAGGCCAATTCAGGAAGAAAAGATGATTATCACCAGAGGGTTGAGTAGGTACCCTGAAGTGGAATAGAAGTTCCAAGAGTATGGCTTGGGACGGACCACAAAAGGAGGAGGTTCATTTTGCCCTGCATTGGTTCGGGATTTCTACGCTAACTACCAGGCTCAGTTGGAAAATATGTGCATGCCAGGTGAAAGAGTAGTAGACTGGCTCCTATTAGATAGAGTGCAGGTGGGGGGTGTAAGGATTGATGTCTCAATTAGAACCATCAACAGGTTCTTGCATGGTCCCAACTTCACTCCTCATTCCACTGCATCATCAGTCTATGCTCAGATAAGGATCCAAGAGAAACAACGTTCGTGGTTGGCCAACATCATAGCTGAAGGAGAACTAGCATGGGTAAAAAACCAAAATGAAAGAATCTGTAAGTCCTCTTTGACTCAAGAGGCAAAGTTTTGGTGGGGTATAGTGCGTGTCTAGCTGATGCCCACTGATGGAGACAATATTCTGGATGATGACCGAGCTATTCTACTGGCGAGAATGGTGCAGAACTGTCCCCTAATTTTAGGGAAATCATTACTGTTGAGATGAAGATTAGAATGTCGAGAACCAACACTGCTTACCCTTTCCCTTTTCTTATCACAGAGTTATGTCGAGCTGCTAATGTGCCAAAGATTGCATGGGTTGATGATGATATTCCTGCCCGAAAGACTCACAACCCCATACGGTATAATGATAATCAACAAGGATTGAGACTTGATAAAGGTGCAGAGGTAGCAGCAGACCCTCCAGTTACGGATGTCGGTGCAGCACCTCATGTGGAAGTGCAAGATTCTGAGGCTGTGCAGCTAACTTTTTCAGCACAGGTAGGATCAGTGCCTGAGACTGAAGCCATCCCTTCAGTTCCTACAGCAGCAGCAGGTTTTGTTTTTCATTCGGTCGATAGCCGAAAAATGGCTAAACAAACCAAGTGGTGTGAGGCTCAGCTATATGTTTTTGCCAAACAGTTTGCTACTGTAGTGGACAAGAGAATAAAGGTTTTCCTTGAGCCTTTTGTGACTTTTCCTGAGCGGGTTGCATATTTGGAGAACTGATTCGATGCGTGGGCAAAAGAAATGTCAGGTGCTGATCTTGCTAGATTCAGAGAGGCATTAGAAAAGGTAAATAAAGATATTGGGGTGTTATAGAAACACCAATTTATGATGCTAATAGGTCAGGCCATGCATGAATCTGAGAAAGAAATTCTAATGCTTGACCTCACTGGAGACTCACCAAAGAAAAAGAAAAAGAAAAGTAAGAAGAAAGGTAAGGGATAGAGAGAGAGTCCTGACAGTAATAAAGAGTGACAATTATAGAAGAGGGAATGGAAGAGGAAGGAGAAGGAGGAGCTAAAAAGGGAAGAAATTTAGTCCTTAGTTGATAACGAGAAATGAGAGGCAACCATTCGACCTAGGGCTGCAGGTGCCTCATCTAGCAGGGATCCATCTACTGAAAAACTAGATTGTCCCGATGGAGAGAAGATAGCGGATGATGCAGTAGTAGGGTTAGAGACCCAGGATCCATTTGCTTGATTGCCTTCAGGTATACCCTAACCCTTAGAGCAATTTTTTTTATTTGAAGTTGAGGGTGTAAGGTAGGTTGTTCTTGTAGCATATTTTGTAGATAATTAGGAGTAATACAAGTACTTGAGGCAATTAGCTTATTTTGTGACTTTTGAGTACCTCTCCATTGGTCTGATACATTGTCTACTATATGAATTACATCCTTTTATGACCACTGTGCATCTTTTTGTGGCATTAGTCTGGCAACTGAATAACCTTTGTTAAACAAGTACATGAACCGAATAAGTAGTGATATGCAAGATACTTGTGTGTAAGGTCTTACTCAGTTCCCGTTGTGTGTTGAATCTAGAACTTGCTCGGTTAGTCTTGCCATGGTCATAGGATAGGAGTTAGGAAAGGATCATATACCTTTTTTTAATTATTAGTCCACTTTTAGCCTAAATGACCTTCCCAATGTGAATAATATCCCTTGATCCCTGTTAGAGCCTAATTAGCCTATTTCTTTCTATGATACCCCTCACCTTTCTATTTACATCACAATGAACCTATTTTGGACCTGGTCATCCTTGAACACTGTGCACCTTGACTTAGGCCAACAGCCTAAGTTGAGGGTGGCTATCATAGGGGTGCATGATACAAAATGAGTATGAAGAGAGGAAGAATAAAAAAAAGAATAAAAAGTTGGGTGCGGTGAAAAAGGAATAAGAAATGAGAAAGTTGTGTAAGAGATGATAAAAATATAATGTGATAATTGAAAAGACCGCATCCATCTTGATTTATGTTTGATCAATAAAATAAAGGAATAAAAAAAGGTTGAGAGTTGAAACCCCGAGAGTTTAGTGTAGTGTCAAGGAGGCATAGTCACTCTAAAATATCCATGAATATCATACTAGCCCCTGGCCTACATTACAAGCTTAAGAAAAGCCCTATAGTGATCCTAACTGACCCGTCTGAAAACTTGGGTACTGACTATAAGGGCAAGCCTATGGCATTTGAGATGCAGTGTTTAGAATTTCATTCTGAGAGTGAGTCTTGTTGTATCCCTTTGTTTATGTATTTGAATTCTGATATGAGTGAAAAAGGGACTTTTTTGTTGTGAGGGCACACTGTGTATGTTGCTAATCACTGACTTGTTCGGATGTGATCTTGTTATGGCATGGTTTTTATTGATGAATTTTTGTCGTATCTTGATTCTTGTGAGTTGCATGGTTATTTTTCAAAACATCAACAGTGAGCTTTAAAATTGATTGACCTTAGAGATGGTGAATGTATTCTGAACTAGTATGAGTAGAGATTCCAAATTGTACTTTGTATTCTCTTAGTTATGTTATGGTTGCTTGAGGAAAAGCAATTGTTTAAGTTGAGGGTGTTGATGTGTGAGCCTACGCTAACATATTTGAGGCTTTTAACTCTAAATAATTGTAAGGTCTTCAACAACTTTAGTTGTTTTTGATTAGTTTACTTTGATTTTTGCAGTAAATATTGAGATGTAGGAGAACCAAAAATAATGGAAGCAAAAAAGCTGAAAAGTGAAGCAAAATAAAGGACAAGTGTGGCTGACGACGTTCATGATAAGTCGTCAGCCTGGTGATAAGCTGTCAAGGATGTTGTCAGCCTTAAACAGAGAATGAGAGTTGAATACATTTTTGTGATGACATCAGTGATAATTCATCAGGTTGGTGATAAGGCATCAATGTCGTCGTCAGCCTTAGACAGCAGAAGAAGCTGACGACATCCATGATAAGCCGTCAGACTCCTGATAATCTGTCACGGATGTCGTCGTCTATTCCGAGAAAAAGCTACAACTTTAATTTTATTTCCTTATTTAGGTTGAACTATTTAAAGATTTGTTTTAGGGTTTTCTAGGGGAATTCATTCATTCATCATAATCATTATTCAAAAGAGAGTTCGATACTTTGTGTCTTGGAGGATATTTTCCGATATTTCTTTCTCTATCTTTTTGGATTCGAACAATACACCTATTTTGGGATTTTTCTTTGTGATCTAATCTGCGATTCACTAATTATTATTCATCTCTGTAAGTTAATCTTCTCAATTATGAATTCAATTATGTGTTTCGTTCTTTGCATCATGAGTGGCTAAACTCTGTTAACCTGAATTATGGGATCTAGGGTTAGGTCGTGATGAGGTGCTAATTACTCAAAATTTAATAGGTGTTAGGATTTCTTGATAATTCTGAGATTTTAATTAACGTCTGTTGGTTGCAAACAGTAGATACCCCTACTTTGATTTTCTTGAGAAAGAAATCATATATAGTAGGAAGTGAATCATTAACAGGGACTCAGAAATACTTCGTTTAATAGTCAGCGCTGTAACAAGGTTGGTTAATCTGAGGTAAAATCTGGACAGTGAACAAAAATTCCCTAAGTCCGAGAGGATTAGGAAATCAGATGCTTAAATAGGTCGAGAGACATTTGAGCATATCATTGATAAAGATAGTTTGTTATCCTAACTACCGTGAAAATATTGAGTCACCTCTAGCGTCTGTCATGTACCGTAAGCCCTAGTGAACATAATTCTGATTATTTCATAAAATCTTGGTTACAAATATCAAAATTAAAGTGACAAACAATCATTTGTGAATCTTAAACCCCCATTTCAGGAAACATTAAAGTATCAGTGAATTAAATCGCAAATGACTTGAGTTCACACCATATTCACTGTGGGATTCGACCCCAACCTAGTTGGGTTTTATATTGACAAATATCACTTACACCCATTCAAGAGTGTAGTTTGAGCATTATCATCCATCAATGTGGCGCACTACACACCCATGCAAAAGACTCTACTAGATGCAACTTTTAGACTCCCTAGGACTCTGTTGAACCTTAGGCTCTGATACCAAGTTTGTAATGCCTAGAGTTTGTACCCTAGGCATCACAATGTGTTTACAATCTTGGAAGACCATAATCTAACCCTAACCAATACCTGTTGTAAACACTACATAATAATAATACTGAAGAAATGCAAAAATTAGGCTAAAATTGCCATAAGTTTCACAACTGAAATCTAATACTGATATATGAATACTGAAAACTGAACATCTGTCTTAAATGATCTAGTCCAAAAGCCTATCGTTGTCTGGATAGGGAGTTGATGGGACAAGTCCCCAACTAACTCCAAAAACTAAATATAATGATTCTACTGAAATACTAAAATAATAACTATTCCTCAAAATATGAGGACTCACCACTGTAATCGCTACGAATAATTTGAAATGCTAAGTATGATTTGGAGCTCGTGCATCTTAACCTATGATATGAGAAATCATAGCATAAAGAAAGAGTATGCATCAGTACTTTGAATGTACTGGTATGCTAGGTAAGGTAAGACTGAATGCATGGGTTCATACGCATGAACTATAACTTACTGGATAATATATGTGAAACAGCATGAAAGTGCATGTATATATGAAACTACTATAAATGTTGATCACGTAAGGTTGCATAAGAATCTACTTATACTGTAATTGAGATCCCTGATAAATGAATTTCTGATAACGGGGTGACTGTTTCTAACAGTCCTAATCCAATAGAACTTAACTGAGTTCTATACTGAGCTGGGTGACTATGTCTGATAGTCCTGATTCTATAGAACTAAAATGAGTTATATACTTAGTCTAAAACTAAAACTGTAACTATGGGAGTGTTCGTCTAACCGACATACCTCGATTATAAATTGGGTTGAGGTCCAATTTGAGACCCTAGTTGGAAGGGTGTTAGCACCTTTCCAAGGGATACTAACAATGGCTGTGAGTTAACTCTATCTGGCAGAAAGACCTTTTGTCAACCCTCACTGTCAGAAAAACCTGTATGAGATTGGTCAACCCTTATCTGGCAGGAAAATATCTCATCCTATACTGGCTATGTAGTTCTGTAATACAAGGACTGCTACTACAGGTCAAACCCTATGCTAGCAGGAATGCCCCATCCCTGGGTTTTCTCGATGCTGAATCCTACTCCCAACTGAAAGGACACTGAACTGATCTCTAGATTGTACTAGGCTTGACTGAACTATTATTGACAGTATTGACTGACTAAACTAAACTGAATTCACTGAGTTCTGGAACTGGCTGAGTACTACTATTTGTGATGTTACTAAGATTATCTTGTAGTTACTGTAATTCTAAGTAAACAGTTAGATTGTCGCGTATTGAATACCCCCAGGACTCGATAACCTCAATATAAATAAAACATGGAAATTCTTGAAAACATGGAAATAGTCAATTGTTCATAATGCAATCATTGAGGCATTTCATCAAGCACATGGAAGTCATGAACTTGTACATGAATAGGAATACAGGCTAACATGTCATAATTACACTATTCAATTTATGTGGACATTCCATCAAACACTTACAAGGCATGACTTTAGCATGATAGTAATTTAAACATGTAGTAATAGCATGAGTTAACCACAAAGGCCACTAATGGATCACAAATACACAATTATGTCAAATAAGCATTTTGTCAAACACCTAGGAGGCATAATCTTGTAATTAGGAAAGAACAACATGTTGATGCATCATGATTACAACAATCAACTCACAATTCAAAGGTTTTGACATAGGAATTTCAACAATTAAATACATGTTATTCTATATTCATGAAAACTTGCAATTAATCATGGATTGAAAACCCCATTCAATAATACATAAACATAATCAAATTCCAACATGTAAATCATGAAATCATAAACTTGTAGTTTAAAAAGGGTTCTTGAACTCCAAGGGTGGAATGAAACCCTTGGATGAATACCTAACATCTCTTGGTAATCAAATTCGTGAAGATTGATGGTGTGTTCTTGAAGCTTGAATTTGAAATTGGACGCCCTAGGGTTTTTTACTAAGAAAATTTGAGAGAGAATGAGAGATTTAGCCTTTAAGGTAGGTTAATCTCATGTTTTTGGTCTGAATAAGGGTGAGGGAAATACCCAATTACCCCTTTGGATGCATGTTTTTAAATACTAAAAAAGTGCCCAACGACGCACAGACCGATAAACCGCATCGATGGTGTCGGCGAGATAACCAACGCTTCACGTCGAGTTTGTATTGGGTCATCAGAATTTTCACTCTGACACTGGAGAAAATATCTGTCGATGCGATGGGCGATGCAACGTGTCGAGATCGCGTTGACCCACTATTTTTGTCACTTAAAGATGTTTCAAACGAGGTTCGAAAAATCAAAACTCAAATGAAGTTACCTATTGACACACCTGATCATGATTCAATCCAAGGATCGACATTTTAAGGTCATAAGTGTCACATAATAAGATCGTCAAAATATGAAGGATAAAAATAATTCTAAGTATAAACACTTAGCTGAAATTTCTGTCTGGGACCTCTTTTCATACTCTAAAGGACTGAGTTAAGCTAGGATTTTGTGGGGTCTTACAATATCTCCCCCTTGGGAACATTCATCCTCGAATGAGACAGAATAAGCTAAGAATATTGATAGACTGATTTTACATACCGACCATGCTTAACTTAAGTATGATTACATGACTGAAACTACTCACGTACTGAGTTTTCTTACTGAACTACATAACAGAAGCATGATTGAATTCTTAAGGCATGACACATGAATGAGCTATTTCATAAAGATATGCATGATATAAGGATGTTATGCAACTGAAATCGATACCAAGTTTGTAAAAGTAATCTGAGCATGGAACTAAGTAAATTTACATAAAACTATTACCTTGAGCTGAGTCTGAATTTACAGAGAAGAGGTGAGGATACTTGGTCCACATATCTTCTTCTGCTTCCCAAGTAGCTCTTTCAATGGACTGATTCCGTCAAAGAACTTTGACTAAAGGAACTCTTTTGTTCCTCAGTCTGCAAACTTGATCATAGAGAATTTCAATTGGGATTTCTTCATAAGAGAGACTGTTATAAACATCAATACCCTCTATAGGGACTACAATTGCTGGGTCACCTATTCACTTTTTTAGCAATGAGACATAAAACACTGGATGTACTAAAGCTAGGTATAAAGTCAACTCAATATCGTAAGCTACCTCTCCAAAATAGTTGAGGATTCGGTAAGGTCCGACATATCGGGGACTGAGCTTCCCCTTCTTGCCAAACCTCTTCACTCTCTTCATAGGAGAGATTTTCAAATACACATAATCACCAATCTCAAACTTGAGATCTTTTCTTTGCACGTTTGCATATGATTTCTGTCGGCACTAAGCTGACTTAAGCCTTTTCCTGATCAAATAAACTCTTTCTATGTTATCAAATACCAAGTCAGGCCCTACTACTGCGGCCTCACCCACTTCAAACCAACAAATGGGAAATCTACATCTCCTCCCATAAAGAACCTTAAATGAAGCCATTTGAATGCTAGAATAATAACTATTATTATACATGAACTCAATCAAAGGCAAGTGGTCATCCCAATTACCCTTAAAGTAAATGGAACATGCTCCTAACATATCTTTTAGAATCTGAATAGTCCTTTTTGCTTGACCATCTGTCTGGGGGTGGAAGGTTATACTGAGGAGGACTTGGGTACCAAGACTCTTTTGGAAGGTTTTCCAAAAGTGAGAGGTGAAATGCGTACCTCTACCTTAAATGATGGATAATGGAACTCCATGCAATCTGACCAACTCTTTGACATAGAGCTTGGCATAATCCTCGGCTAGATAAGAGGTATGAAATAGTAAGAAATGAGCTGATTTGGTCATCCTATCCATAGTGACCCAAATTGAATCATGCTGGCAACGAGTACGGGGCAAACCCATCACAAAATCCATGTTAACCTCCTCCTGCTTTTAAGTGAGAATACTAAACTCCTGCATAGACCCACTAGGCTTCTGATTCTCGATCTTAGTCTGCTGACATATTGAGCACTTAGCTAAAAACTGTACAATGTCTCTCTTCATCCCACTCCACCAATAGATTTCCCGTAAGTCATGGTACATCTTGGTGGCCCCTGGGTAAATCAAGTAGCACGTACTATCCGCTTTAGCATGAATCCGATGTCTCACGCCATCTATATATGGTACTCATAGTCTACCCTAGCAATGCAACACACCATCTTCCCCTTAGGAGAAAACTTCTATTTTCTGATCTCTGACTGACTCATTTAGTTTAACTAAACTAGGATCCCTGTCATGCTTCTCTTTTACTTCAGAAACCAGAGATGATTTCGAACTATTCTACACAGATACGCTACCCTCTGCTGAATCGACTAAGCGGACACTTAGTCGGGTAAGCTGATGAAATTCTTGAACTAACTTTTTTTAACTATCCTCTATGTGAGCAACACTACCCATAGACATCCTACTGAGAGCATCAACCACTACATTGGCCTTGCCCGGATGATACAGAACACTCATGTCATAGTCTTTTAACAACTCTAACCACCTTCTCTGATGCAGGTTTAGGTTTTTTTAAGAAGACACATATTGCAGGATTTTATGGTCTGTGAACAAATCAACGTGTACACTATACAAATAATGCCTCCAAATCTATAAGGCAAACACTATAGTTGCTAACTCAAGCTCATGAGTGGGATAGTTCTTTTCATGGGGAATCTATCTAGTGTCATAGGCTATGACCTTACCTCTCTACATCAAAACACACCCCAAACCAACTCTGGAAGTATAACAATATATCAAAAACCTGTCTAAACCATTTGGTAAAGTCAAAACTGGGGTTGTAGTGAGTCGAGTCTTCAACTCCTGAAAACCCTTCTCACAAGAATTTAACCACTGGAACTTGACTTTTTTCTGCGTTAATCTGGACATGGGGGATGTAATTGACCAAAAACCTTTTACAAACCATCGGTAATAGCCAGCCAAATCAAAGAATGTCCTGATATCTAATGGAGAGACAAATCTGGGCCAGTTTCTCACTGCTTTGATCTTTTAAGGGTCAACACTAATGCCATCTCCAGAAATAATATTTCTAAGGAAAGCTACTGATCTTAGACAAAATTCACATTTACTGAATTTGGTGAACAACTGATGGGATCTAAGGGTCTGTAATACTTTTTTGAGATGGTTTGCATAATCATGTTCACTGCGGGAGTAGAGAAGAATGTCATCAATGAACACTATGACGAACATGTCCAATTAATGCTTAAACACACGGTTCATCAAGTCCATGAATGTTGCTGGGGCATTGGTAAGAACAAATGACATGACTAGGAATTTGAAATGACCATTCCGAGTTCTGCAAGCTATTTTCAAAATGTCATATACTCTAACTCTAAGCTGATGATATCCTGATCTGAGGTCTATCTTAGAAAAGTAACTGGCACCCTGAAGTTGGTCAAATAAGTCATTGATTCTGGAAAGTGGGTACTTGTTCTTAACCGTGACTTTGTTTAACTAGCGGTAGCCAATATACATTTTGAGAGAATAATCTTTCTTATGCGTGAATAGTACTAGTGCCCCCTAAGGGGATACGCTGGGTCTGATGAATCCATTATCTAGGAGATCTTTCAACTGTTCTTTTAACTCTTTGAGTTCTACAGAAGTCGTTCTGTATAGAGGGATAGAGATAGGATGAGTATTAGGAAAAAGGTCTATTCTTAAGTCAATTTTCCTCTCGGGAGGAACTCCAGGAGGATATTTGGGAAATACATCTGGAAATTTGCATGCTACTGAAACTGACTCAAGACTAGGAGTCTCAAAACTAGAATCCTTAACTCGAACAAGATGGTTGACACACCCCTTAGATATCATCTTTCTCACTCTAAGGTAGTAAATATGTTGACCTCTAAGTGATGAAGTACTACCCCTCCATTCAAGGGCAAGTTCATTCGGGAACTGAAAATTGATAATTCTATTTCTACAGTCAACTGAAAAATAGCATGAATGAAGCCAATCCATGTTGAAAATAACATTAAAATCTGTCAGCTCTAACTCTACTAAGTCTGTGGAAGTAACCTTCTGAGACACAATAACAGAATAGTTCTTGTATACCCACCGGGCTATGATTGACTTACCCACTGAGGTAGAAATTGAGAAAGGGTTTTCTAGGATTTCGGGACTGTCTCCGAAGTCAAAAGCTATTTAAGGTGTTACAAAGGACAAAGAAGCTTATGGATATAGCAC